>CM069912.1:81386059-81488059 GCA_036172215.1 Camellia granthamiana | reverse complement strand
TTATTCCGGAGAGAGGGTTGGGTTATGCAGTCTATTGTGACGCCTCACGAGAGGGTCTGGGTTGTGTGTTGATGCAAGAGGGGAAAGTGGTTGCCTATGGCTCACGTCAGTTGAAAACTCATGAAAAGAATTACCCTACGCATGATTTAGAATTAGCAGCTGTGATTTTTGCCTTGAAGATTTGGAGGCATTATCTGTATGGTGAGAAATTTGAGGTATTCTCCGATCATAAGAGTCTGAAATATCTGTTTACACAGAAAGACTTGAATTTGAGGCAGAGGAGGTGGATGGAATTTATTGAGGATTATGACTTCGAGTTGCACTATCATCCGGGGAAAGCCAATGTTGTGGCCGATGCCCTTAGCAGGAAATCTGTTGGTGACATAGCTAGTATCGCCATCCGAGAGTGGGAGATGTTGGGTACACTTGGGGAGTTTGATTTGCTTTTGGGTGAATCCGTTGAGGCTGCGGCCTTGTTTTCTGTTGTTGCGCAGCCTACACTTGTGACTCAAGTGTTAGAGGCTCAGAGGGGTGATCTTGAGGTAGAATCGCTCCGAGAAAAGATTTCCAGTGGGAAGGTTGAGAAGGGTTTGACGGTATATCCCGACCTGAGTGTGAGATACCGAGACCGTTTGTTTGTGCCGGAGTCTTGCCGAGAGGAGGTACTTCGAGAGTTTCATCATTCGCGCCTTGCGGTGCATCCGGGAGGCACTAAAATGTATCGGGATTTGGGTCGCCAATTTTGGTGGCGAGGTATGAAGAGAGATGTGGCAGCTTTCGTGTCTAAGTGCCTTACTTGTCAGCAAGTGAAGGCCGAGCATCAGAGGCCTGCGGGTTTGTTGCAACCCTTGCCTATTGCCGAGTGGAAGTGGGAACATGTCACTATGGACTTCGTTGTGGGTCTTCCGAGAACTCAGCGCGGGTAGTGATGCTATTTGGGTGGTTGTAGACCGGTTAACTAAGTCGGCGCACTTCATTCCTATGCGCGTTAGGGATTCAGTAGATCATCTTGCCGATTTGTACATTCGGGACATAGTGAGGTTGCACGGGGTCCCAGTGACGATCGTCTCAGATAGAGATCCTCGTTTCACTACCAGGTTATGGCAAAGTTTGCAGAGTGCTTTAGGCACCAAGTTGACATTTAGCACGGCTTATCATCCTCAGACTGACGGGCAGTCCGAGCGTACTATTCAGATCCTTGAGGATATGCTTCGGGGTTGTGTTCTCGACTTTAGTGGGTCGTGGGAGAGGCACTTGCCTTTAGTGGAGTTTGCCTACAACAACAGTTTTCAGTCTAGTATTGGTATGGCACCGTTTGAGGCCTTGTATGGCCGACCGTGTAGGTCTCTAGTTTGTTGGGCCGAGGTGGGTGATGCACCTTTGTTGGGTCCGGAGTTAGTGAGGGAAACGACGGAGAAGGTTGAGCTTATCCGTAGGAGGCTTGTTACAGCACAGAGTCGTCAGAAATCTTATGCCGACCGTAGGAGGAGACCTTTGGTGTTTGAGGTAGGTGATCACGTCTTTCTGAAGATATCACCTAGGCGAGGTTTGATGAGGTTTGGGAAGAGCGGGAAGTTGTCCCCTCGGTTTATTGGGCCTTTTGAGATCCTTGAGAGGATTGGCGAGGCTGCTTATCGTTTAGCTTTGCCACCGCAGTTATCCGGAGTTCATGATGTGTTCCATGTGAGTATGCTTCGGAAGTATGAGCCAGATCCGTCACATGTGTTGGATTGGACTGACTTAGTTGTTGACGAGGATATTTCGTATGAGGAGAGACCGATTCGAGTCTTGGATAGGCGGGATCAAGTCCTGCGTGGCAAGACCATCCCTTTAGTAAAGGTGTTGTGGAAGCATCACGGAGTGGAGGAGGCCACTTGGGAACGTGAATTGGAAGTTCGCGGGAAATATCCGGACTTGTTTGTGGATTTGTAATCTTGTATTTAGATTTTATAGTATTGTTGAACTTGAGGATTTTATATATGTCTTAAGTTGGAAAACATTGAGAATGTTTTGGATTTAATGTTAGCATTTTGAACTTGCCTTTCTTGGAAGTGGAATATAACATTTATATATTGAATGTGTTGTTTATATCATGAGATTGAATATGATATGGAAAATGTTAACATTGAAAGGAATAATGCATAATAATGATGCAGGTTGAAATATATGTTAATTTATACATATTGTGGGATGCCTCTTGATAAGAGATGAAGTGACCGGGATTGAGTCAAGTTATTGTTTATTGTTTTATAATATCATTGGGAATTGAGGAAACGTGTTTTTGAAAACTTATGCTTAATTTCGGGGACGAAATTCTTTTAAGGGGGGAAGGTTATAGCGACCCCGGTCTTCTCCCATTTGATTATTGTATCTGGACCTATGTTCCGTGGATTCCGTTGTCATATTATTGTTGTTGTCATCCTTTAACGTCATTGTTTGAGTCTTAGGGTGTGTTAGACTTGTTTCGAGTGGGTGGTTTGAGTCTGGGATCAAACCCCAAATTTTTGAAGTTTCAGCCGTTCCGCTCGAGCGGACCTTATTGCGCTCGAGCGGAGATTGCACACTTCCAGTATTTTTGAACCCTGCAAAACTTCTGCAGGTGTGATATCTACGCTCGAGCGGGATTTCTGAGCTCGAGCGGTATTGTTGACGCTCGAGCGGTTAGTGTGTTCTTCGCGTGGGTTCTGGAATGGGGGAATCTACGCTCGAGCGGTTATCATTGCGCTCGAGCGGACCTTGTTTTTGTTCTTTACGCTCGAGCGGTGTGTTGTACGCTCGAGCGGGCCTGTCAAGTTTAAATACGCAGCAGCGTGTTTTAAAACAGTTTTTCAGCCCCTTTCAGTTTATAAAACCCTAGGTTACGAGTTTTCTCTCTCTCAACTCATCTTCTCTCCTAGGTTTCATCTATTTAGAGTGAGTATCTAACCTAATTCCTTCATTAAAAAGGTAGAGTGGGTCGAGGGCTTCCATTTAATCTGAACGGTTGTTGATTTGGAGCACTTTGGAGTTTGGGCTATCATCTCCGTCTTCTTCTTTTCGGGTTCTTACTCCGAGGTAGGGATTTCCTACTCCATTTATACGTTTTAATCCTAAGTGTTGGTATTTTGGTATGTGGGGGTAGTTTGGTAATTTTGGGAGAAACCTTAGGGTTTTGGCTTAGATTAATTTGCATAATTAATTTAAGGGAAAAATGTGGAATTGGGTTTAATTCATGAAGTTGGGAAAATTATGAGATTAATGATATAGTTGGGTAGTTTAAATGCTTACCTATGAGAATGTGGATTTTACATTCATTGTTGTATTTATTTCTTGTTTAGAAATAACTGTTTTGGGCTATCGGTGGAGGATAGTCGTGATTGTTGTAGACTTTGCATGTGGCTTAGGTATAACTGGAATTGAGTCACTTATGTTGACTGTTGAATTAATACAGAACATTACTTGTATTGGTTATGTGTTGTATATGGCAACTGTGTGTTTCATTGCATATGTATGTTGTTTGGAGAAGATAGGGGATGAACTCCACGGTTTAGGGGAAGATAGGGGATGTACCTCTAAACCGGATTTGTTGGGAGGAGATAGGGGATGGACTCCAGTAGCATCACTCATATGTGTGCTTATTGATGATAGCAATATTGCTATTTGTTGTTGATATGATACATCACCACCATGTGTATCAGTTGGGAAGTATGGAAGTGGATTTGATTGAGATTGTTATAACACCAGCCTGTGTGTTTATTTTGTTATAAGAAAGGTTTAACCTGATTTGTTATCCTTGTTGAGTTGTTTGGCCAGGTTCTGAGCCATGTCTGTATAAATGGAAAGTGTATTGTGTCACAGACGATACGTCATAGACAACGTAGACATTAGTGTCATGAAACTGGAAATTGATTATCTTGTGTTAACTACGTATCGAATGCTAATGCTTTAGTTAATTCTTATGCTTGGTTTAGTATTTTTCTACTGGGCTGTGGCTCACCCTATATGGGAATTTCATTTTCAGGTTCAGGTGGTTCACTACCTCCAAGGACTTAGCTTGTGAGATTTGGTCTCGAAGACTTACTTTATTTTATTTGTTTTATTTGAATAACTTGTAAACTTTCAAGCCTAGGGCTTTATTTGTTTTTGAGTTAGAACTCATGGAATTGTGTCCAAGTGTTGGCTTGGCAAGATGTAAGCCCATAGGGCATTTGGTATGATGTTTTTATTTTATGGTACTCTGATGAATGGAATAAGATACTTTATTTCTTTATAATTCCGCATGTTAATATTATGTATTATGGGTTTATTTTTGAGGGCGTTACAAATAATATTTGGTGAGCCTTTAAATATCATTACTCAGAAATTCGTTTAAAACCATAGATAAATTTGTTTAACTTACAAATCAAATTTATTTTGTTTGGCGCAGCAAAAGATAAAAATGTCACAATACCACTATAATCATTATAAACCTATATTTATGACATTGGTAAGAACAATACTCTTTTCAAATCACAACCTCTTGCAATAGCATTGTATTTATTTATTTATCTTTAAAAAAAAATACTCATTAGATTTCAAACTTTTAAAAATGTATAACATGATCTCATATCTAATTAATAATTTGTACCAATTCATTTTACCATATTACAAATCGCCAATATCTTCATCATACGTAACAATCATCTCTTCAATTTCTTGATATTGCTCATTTAGAAAAATAATATGATCACAAGGATCTTGAACTGCATGAGAAATGTCTAGGAGTTGTACGTATTATACATGTTCAAGTTATATCAATAGATTGAATAGACACTTCTGGTTCTACCTGCACTCTCACTTTCTCTATATGAGAATGAACATACCAGTTTATTATAATAGGCACAAATACACAAAAAGATTTATATATTTGAGCTTTAAACTGTTCACCAATCTAATAACTTCACATTTTAAAAGCTTAAAAGATTCTTATGTCAGAACCAAGATAATAGAACCATTAACAACTTACAAAGTAACAACAAATAGCTATAGGTCCAATTTTGATTTCAAAAATATATCATAAAATTTTTTACTTCTGTACAATCCCAAACTCAAAAGTTATTTTAAATTTTCTACTAGTTCACAATTCAAAAGTTTTTTTTTTTTTTTTTTTTTTTTTTTTTTTTTTTTTTTTTAAATTTTTTAAAGTAGTTTAAAAAACAAATAAGGAGATTCCAAAGGTGGGAAGAGTGTCATAGCTTACAAAAAATTCCGAAGAATTTTTCTTACTAGAGTTAATAATATGTCAAGAGATTTGTGAAATATTCTAAAAAGGAAAACATAAAACACTGAAAAGAAATAACGATTTGCAAAAGTTGAAGGTATTATATACAGTATTGTAGAGTATAATTTAGATTTTCTTATAAGAATCATCTAATAGATATTCTAAAACTCTACTTTCTTAAATAGTTAACATTGAATATAATTTCAATCTTTCACACTATATTGAGGTGTTAATATAAATGGTTAAGAAGGTGCATTCTCGAGTATGTCAACATCTAAATTAGTTAGATTTAAAACTAAGAAAATATTCATTTACGGATTCATAATCAAAACTTTAATGGAGTAAATTTGATTTTCATAAAAATATCTTCCTTCATTGCTTTCAATTCAATATAATATCATTCAATTATATATGGACAATAATAATCTCATAATCACAATTAATATTCTCAAATATTTAAAATGTATTACTCTTAAACTGAATATATTGAAAGCATTTTCACAACTCCAACTTTCAATTATACATAGGCAATTAGTATTATCTCACAAGAATATGCTGCGAATAAACTTTAACAATATTCTCAGATGTGCCAGAATGTATCACTATATAAACACCTTTGGGTTGAATATATAGAATACAATCAACATCTTTAAACTTTAATATAATCTTAATTAATTATACATGGGCAATAATTATAATCTCACAACAATGGGCTGCAAATAAACTTTAACAATCTTGTTAGATGTTTCAGAATGTATCATCATATAAATACCTTTGGGCTAAATATATAAGACACATTCTAACACCTATAAACAAGTCAACTAGCAAGAATGATTTATCAAGAAATTATCTCCTTTGGGTAGATAAATTCTTTCAAAAACAATAAAATTTCCCTTACTAGCGGCTCACACTACCTCTAAAAGTAATACACTCAATTAACCCCATTTGGGTAGGTAATTGAGTGATATAATATTAGAAGAGCTTCCCAGAATCCTTATTGGTAAATCACTTTAAATCTCAATAAGTTAACCACTTCGGCAGTATCACCCATATTGATTCAAAAATCTTCCAATTGGGACTACAAAAACAAATATTTGTCCACCTTTAAAACTTTATTTATTTATTAACAATAATGCAATCTGTAACCCATCAAAGCATATATAATATCATATTATGAATCACTACTAAACAGTTACTCAAAAATAATATCTCATGGCCAACCAAAATTCGCATATAAATTTACAAAAATTACACCAAAGTGATATACATGATATAGAACTCTTAAACAATCTTAATGTTTATGTAAAAGTCATAAAAACAAATATGTTTCATATGTTTTGCAAATATTTAATTAGGTAAGATTTGAAATATATATATATCAATATAGATTCAATATACACACATCCATATTTTACAATTGTCATAAAACTATCAGATCCAAATTACTATTTTTTATTTTATAAAACATAATTGGAAGCAAACTATCAATACTCAGACAGTATGTATTTGTTACATTGAACAAGTTTTCTTGAAATTACTAAAGCACGATTTTGAGATGCAAAAGCATCATTCAGTAAAAGAAATATTAATTTATTGCTTATCATTATATAAAATAATTTTACTGAAATAATCTGCCATGATTTTGATTCTAGTATAAACTTGCTCTGATACCACATGTAAGATTATAGGATCTATGTACTAGAAATCAAAACATTATGAATATAAGTAACTACTAAAATATAAACTCAGATACATACCGTTTGATTCCGTTATTGTCTTGAGTTTTGCTTCCTTGAAATAATATGGCATTCACAATTGAAAAACATTAGCACCAGCTCTTCCCCTCCTTCTCCTAATCTTTATGTTGTCTTTTCAATGGGGCTAACAACCCTTTGATCTACATATATATATAGATATATGCAAACCCTAATAAGGATAGGAGTGGGAACTCGGCCTAAATAAAACAATTACTGGGCCCTCCCATTAAGTAACTTAAACAGGCCTTACACCTCCATATCACATATCCACATATAAAATAATATATACACTAAGATGGACCATGACCCAAACTTTAAGGATCACAATAATAATTTTGGCCTCAAACCAGTCAATCTATCTAAATCACGTTCAAACCCGTTTTTCACAAACCAAACAAAATATAGTTAATGACAGCCTAATTAAGAATAAATTCTTACAGTTCTCTCTCTCTCTCTCTATATATAATTCTTCTTCATATGTGTTCTTTGTAAGAATTATATACCATTCATGTTTTTTTTTTCCTTCCATAATTTTTCAGAAAATGAGTTTTTTTTTTTTTTGGCTGAATATATATAGGAAGATGAATTTGTAACTGTAAAGTGCTTTTATGTTAGTTGTGAATACAAGTCAAGAATGGGTTGAAAATAAGGGTTTATATTACCATTTTTGTATGTGTTTATATCTTCTCTTGGTGGGGTTGTGTATAGTATGAGGTGGTCCAGGAGTTGAACTGCACTGATTTTTGTAAGTTGCTGGTCCAGTTGTGGTAAAGTCATATGAGATGGGCCCGATGGCCGAGACCTTTAATTACCAGAGTATATTATTATTCTTCCTGTAATAGATAACATTCATTCTGGCACCTACCATTGTACTATGTTATTGCCAAGCAAGGGTTAATTGGATAAACATAAGCACAAATTTCAGTATATAACATTATATTGGGTTGTTAAATCCCTATAGAAATCTTGTAGTGCATATGGTTTTGATGATGAATTGCTTGAGTTAATTACTACCATAATATATATCTCAGGTGGTCCCTATCTTTTTTGTGTCATCCTTTCTCCCATTTATGCTATGTTTAGTGTTTGTGCTTAAATGATGAGCTAAAACAAAATTAGGTTCGTGGTTGGTTAGTTTGCTTATTGAAGAGAGAATGCCTGTCAGAAATCTTGTAGTGCATATGGTTTTGATGATGACTAACAAAAAAAATGTTGTATTTGATGCTATAGTAGTTAAATTTTTATGTTTTTTTTGTAATTAATATTAACACATAATTATATTGTCATTAATTATTTTTATTTTTAGTTTTCAGATATTTCCCATATAGGAGTGTGCTTGTGGAATGCATGCCTGTGGAGAATGTGGCTAACTTTCGTTTTTGTTATCTACGAAGAATGATGAGAAAAACATTTAATTTTGGTTTATGTTATTTTGAATTATGAACAAAATCATGTATTTAAACATTATATATGTATTATGGAACATTATGTAGTGGGATAATTTTGTTGATGTGTAATTAAGAATGGAAGAATATTTTATTATGGAGAAATTGTTATTTTTATACAAGAATTTTTATATTATTATGCAATTATTATGGAGAAATTTTAATATTTTTAATAATTTTATCGCAGGATGTTTTTTTCTTTTTTGTGACGGCACTACACCGTCGCAAAAAACAGAAAATTTTAATATTTTTATTGATTTTGTTACAGGTTTTACTTTTTGCGACGACACTAAACTGTCGCAAAAAATAGAAATTTTATTATTTTTTTAGTACTTTTTGCGACGGCAGTACACTATTGCAAAAATAGAAATTTTCATATTTTTAATACGTTTTGCGACAACACCACACCATCGCAAAAACAGTGTTCTTGCCGTTGCAAAAAAAAGACTATTAGCGACAGCATTTTTTGCCTTCTCAAATAACATTTTTAGCGACGGTAAAATAGTGTCGTCGCAAAAAGTCAAGAAATTTCAAACATTATTAGCGACTGCAAAGTGCCGTCGCAAAAGGCAAAAATGCTGTCGCAAAACATTAGTGACGACACTGTGCCGTCACAAAAACTCTTTTGCAATGCCCCCAGTTGCGACCGCCCTCTTACCGTCGCAAAAAGTCATTTGCCGTCACAAAAAGTTTTTTGCAACGGCATTAGGAATATTAGTGACGGCATTTTGCCGTCGCAAAAAGCTGAAATTTTACTAGTGATATATAAATTTATAACAAATACTTTTTAGGGTTTGAAAACAAATAACCATTTTAATACAAACATTTATTTCATACCATGAAATAATCTTTAAATATGCTTTTCTTCCCTTAAACAAAGAACAAAATGAGCATTTCAATCATAGAAATCTAACAAAATGGAAATACATGAAATTACTCTTGAAATCATAAAATACTCATTTAAAGCATGCTATTTTTTGAAAATAAACCCAAGTTCTTAAGAAGCTTTAACAAATAGTTACAAGAAGAGATGGAGATCGAGCCACCAAACTTAAAAATATAATAGCGTTCTTTACCAACCCCACAAATCTCACCCTAAATCTCACTAAATCACATTTACAACTCTCTTAAATAATTAAGAAAGTTGAAGGGGTAGATGGGTAATGGTGTAAGGAGTTTCAAGCTGCCACTTCCATGGAGGAAAATAAATCATCAAAGAGAGGGGAAGGGATGGAGGCCAAAGGATGGGAGGTAATTATATTTCCACACATTATTATACTTTGTGCACATCATTTCTTAGTTCACACACTTATTAATTTAGTTACATCATATTTTTCTCATTCCACACATCAAATGTTTTAAATAAACCCCTAACCCATAATTTATACGCACAAAACACATTTACACACCTCACACCCATAACTCCAGCATATCCAGGAATC
This sequence comes from Camellia granthamiana, assembly GCA_036172215.1. NCBI lineage: Eukaryota > Viridiplantae > Streptophyta > Magnoliopsida > Ericales > Theaceae > Camellia > Camellia granthamiana. Next base: position 81,478,176 of record CM069912.1, on the reverse strand, counting down.
CTTTGGCACATTTTCAACAATTCTTCAACTCATTGAAAACCTACATTGAGCTCCATTGCATTATCGAATGTTAGTAATTTTTACCAGCCCATTTTATGGTTATTATAGAATAAATTTGCAAAAAAAAGTTGTAGTTTTACCATTTTCAATAGTCATTCAACTTTGGTTAGTGAAGACACAGAAATAACCTATTCGGCATTGATTTTATAAACCAATTGGTTTTATTTAGCAATCAACATTCGAACCAAATAACTTCGTTAGATACACAACTACCAACCAATTTGAACCCATTTGGTTTTGTACATCCAAAATGTATAAACCGAGTGGAGTTAGATATTAATGAATTAAACAATTTCGGCTGTTGATATTCGAATAGATTGCACTTATTTGACACTGGTTTTCTGAATGAGGATTGCAAACAAAAAAAAGAACAAAATAAAAGATCATATTTTCATCGTAATATTGGTTGTAAATAGTCATATTCTTCTCTAAGTTTTTTTTTTCCCTCAAAAGATGTGCATTGAGAATTTGTATTTCCAAAGATGTGTATAAAGAAAATTTAGTTTAAGATTAGTTGTGTATTGATGCCTATAGAGGTCATTTTGTTTAATGATAAAATTATAATAAAATTTAATTCAATAAATATATGCAGACTAAATGGTGTGTGAAAATAGAATTACTTTGAAATGACCCTTTTTGTAGCACATTGTCTCTCTCTCTCTCTCTCTCTCTCTCTCTCTCAAATGCAAAAAAGAAAAAGGGACAAGGAGAGAAAGAGTGGGCCTCCATCACATTACAGCCTAAACACCAAAATACAAAACAATGAACCAAGGGACGAAAACAAAGGGGATGCATTATTTTATTCATGGTGTATTTCACTAACAATTAGGTCATTCTCATGGGTTCTGGGCCTTGAATTCAATCTTCATGTATTGGCTGAATATGGGGTGATGTTATTTGTACCTAAATAGTAACTTAGTACGTTCAATTAAAATTTTAAAAGAGGGCTGCTATAAGCACTTACCTCTTTACTTTGGACCCCCTACTCTTTCATTTTTTTTTTTAATTTCAATTTTGAACAAAAATAAAATTCCATTTCTACCTTCATCCCTAAGCCTTTAACCCTAATTTTTCAAATCCAAACCCTAATTCCATCACCTCCAGCAGGCACCGTTCACCCCAACGCCGACTGTCCACCACGCTGGTTGTCCACCTTCTAGTCACCACGTCAGGGCTAAAGTGTTGTGGCTAGGAAGGCGACAACGATGGCGGTTTTCTGATCGTGGTGGTGCAATGTTGGGGGGCAAATTCTCTCATTTATCTTAGCTCTCTCTCTCTCTCTCTCTTTCTCTATCTCTCTCTCTCTCTCTCTCTCTCTCTCCAGAAGCTTCTCCTATATTCTCTCTCTCTCTCTCACTGTCTCTCTCATACACACACACACATCATCTCAGTAGATCTCTCTTCCCACAGCGATCGTCCTCTTCATCCTCCCCATTTCTTTCACTTTTATCATCTACCACACTTTCTAAACTACACACATACACACACTCTCTCTCTCTCTCTCTCTCTCTCTCTCTCTCTCTCTCTCTCTTCTCTTTCTACGCAATCAGCACATCCCACCAGCGATCACAACATTCAATCGTGGTGGTTTTGATTTGTGTCCTTGGGATTTTGGCGAAGAAAGGGTTTGAGTTTCTAGGGTTTGTTAGTCTTCATCATCTGGTTTATCTCAGAAGATATTCCATATCGATCCATCTTATGATCTGGTTTAACAAAATCATAATCTGGATTCTAATCTGGTTTTCGGACATGCCATTTTGATCTCAGGTTTGATTCAACAATTTGATCAAAAAATATTTCCCTTAATTTTGTTGTTGTTCTTGTTGATTTTTTGTTTTGGATGTGAAGAAGAATGGGGTAGGAAGTAGGCTACCGGAGGCAACGATAGTGGTTCCGGAGGTGGTGATTGGGAGTGGGGGCTAAGGTTTGGGTTTGGTTATGGATTTGGGGTTTGGGGTATAGTTGGTATTAAGGTGAGGGTTCAAAGAGAAAATGATAGGGACTCATTTTGTTAGGTGGGGGTTCAAAGAATTGTGGGGTCCAAAGTAAAGAGATAGGTGCTAATAACAGCCCTATTTTAAAATTTAAGTTTCTATTATACCGCAATGTAAATTTACTAATAAGGACAATACACATTAAATCCTAAAAAAAAATATTATTTTTTTCTCAGAGTACATCCTAATCACTTATACGTATTTTTAACATTCAAGTCTCTTCATCTTCTTCTCTGAGTTTCAATTATTTTTTCTTCATCTTATTCCTCAGTCCAAAACTCCAATCTACACCATCAAAACTCTCCATTATCATCAACATCATTGTTTTTTATTGTGTAGTTACTTGCAAATAGAAGAAAATTTGAACAATATCAAACAATGTGTGGGTGTTGAATTTTAATAATCAAATGTTTTTTTTTTGAAGCAATTCATCAAAGAGGATGTAAGTATTTACATAAATATCAAAGTATAATTCTTGATTAAATCTTGATTACTTGAAAAATATCAAGTAAAAAGAAGTTCTTCCCAGTTAGAAGGAATTTATTCAATCCTTTAATAGATTTAGGGCAACTTGCCTTTGAATTTTCACATCTTGTGATCATTATTTGCCACATTCCAGAATTGAACTCGAAGAAACCCATATTGCTAATCAAGACATAACAATTAATTTTAGGTTTATGTTCATAATATTTAATATTACATTTACGTTTATCTTTTTTCGTTTTGTTTTATTTTGTTTTGTTTTTTTCACAAGTAGATTTCCGAGCAAACTAAAAAACAAGACTCCTCCTACAGAGGATCCTCTTGTTGGGTCAGGGAGCCACAGATTGATGCAAACAAACGCACACAAGAGAGAAACACACAAAGTTCACGTGATTCGGCAATTGCCTACGTCCACGGGCAGCAAAATTCTATATATTTGGAGAGATTACAATTCACTTGTGCTTCCTCACCACTCTCTTCTTTTTCAATTCATGTTTGCATACAAAATATAATTCATTACCTATCTATTTATAAGTTTTCTTCGAGGATGAGAAGCGCAAGCGATGACACCAAACACCGAGTTTCAGACTCGTTCGGGAAGTTGCAAAGTGCCTCCATTGTTGACCTTCGGGATTTTCAATTCAAGATGGTTTTCTTTAGCTGCTTCTGGATCATCCAGAAGCTTCCATCTTGATCCGTCGAGTCTTTTTCAAATAGAGAAGCCAATCTTCTCTTTTCTTCTTCTTTCTTGATGGAGAAGTTGAAGCCAACTTCTTCACAATTCTCCACCTTGGCGAAAGTTATCCATCCAAACTATATAGTGAGCAATCAATGTTGCCATGCACCCAAAGGTGCTTACATTTGCTCCAAATGGATTAAGTCAAAACTTTGTTTGAACTTAACTCCAATTTTGTTCTTTTTCTGCCAGGAGAGATGCACTATGCTTCTGACCCAAACCCTATCTTGGGGATTCTTTATCCCAAGAGTCTTCTTCTCACTACAACAAAAAGTGTCTTTGGAGATGAAAACTAAAGACGAAAATAAATTGTCACGAAAGACTTACCTGTTAGTGAAGAAAATAATATTTCGTCTCCAAATGTACCATTTTTAGAGAGAAAAATAAATTTTCGTCACCAATACACATACATAATAAAAAATTAGGTGACGAAATTATTTTTCGTCACCAAAATTTTTTCCCACCCTTGAAAAATTTAGGGGGAATTATGCCACCAAATTAGTGACAAAAAATTTCGACTCCATTAAAAAATATTATTAGTGAAGATAAATATTTGTCACCAAATATTTCAATATATAAAATTACATAATTTTATGTTTTGGAGACAAAAATCTATTCCTCACCAAATCCATTCTCTTAACCCAAATATAGCACTCATTCACAAATCCTAGGGCTATGAACGGAAGGGTTTCCTTTCGGTTCTCCTCTCTCTTTTGGGCGTCGTTGGTTTTGAACCACTTTTCGGTGTCACTGGTTTGGGCATCTTCAGACTCTTTCTGTCCAGCAATCGCAGTGATGAACGGCGGAGGGCACAAATCCGGTGAGTATTTCCTCAGACTCTCTCTCTCTGCTGCTTCTTTGTTTGTTTCTCTCAGTTTTGTTTCTCTCTGCTACTATTCTCTTTCTCTCCCCCTTCTCTTCCTCTTCTGCTACGGTGGCAAAGATGGATCTCCCAAAATGTTGAATTTTTTTTTTTTGCTGTGTATGAAACTAGAAAGAAACCCAGAAAGAGTCACTATTCTAGAGGGTTGGGTAGTTGGAATCCTGTGCCATTTATCTTGAGGGTTGGATAGTTGGAATCCTGTGCCATTTATCTTGGCTTTGGACAAAAAATTTGGTACAAAATTCTCACCTTCATCCCAGATTCGTGTGGGAATTCACATATAATTGTTTGGGCAAATTTTACTTTATCTCGATGTGATTTACTTTATGTGCATTTTAACGCCTAACATTTGAAAATAAGCCTATCAATGGATGGATGCCCTTATGATGAGTGTTATGTATCAAAGCTCCAGTTCCATTGACTGTTTTGTATTAAAGCTTGAGTCATGACAGTAAAATTTTGCTTTACTAATCAAATTGATCATTCAACAGTGTGTTCTGCTTATGTAGTTAAATGATTGATTTCTATTCTTATTGTAGTTTAGCCAGTGTGAAACCTAGTGCTTTGATTTCTGGAGTCTTGAACCTTGATTTGATTGGTTTCACTGTGCTGTATTTACATCATGGTTTCTTGATATCCAAAATTTTGCTTTTGCCTTAGTTAAATATTTCTATGATGCATTCTGCTTATGTAGTTAAATGATTGATTTCTATTCTTATTGTAGTTTAGTGAGTGTGAAATCTGGTATTTTAAGTTTTAGAGTTTTGTACCTTTATTTTATTGCTTTTACTGTGCTGTGCTCTATTTATGTCTTGGTTTCCTGATATCCAAATTTTTGCTCTTCCCTTAAGTAAATGTTGTTAGGCCTCTTTGGCACCTTCTCTTTCTCTGGATGCTGCTCACTTGTTATTGGAACACGTGTATGACTTGCGTCATTTGTCAACACAAAATCCTCCTTCCCCCAAGTAACTGAACTGAAGTCACCAGTTTTTTGACATACATGAGGCATGAAAAGCTGATATCTTAACCTTGAGGAGGATTGGTGGTAATTTAACAAAAAGGATGGGTTAATGATGTTGTCAAAAGCTTAGTTGTGGGTTTGGATAATTTAGTATAGAATACTTAAATTTTTATAATAGAAATTATAAATTTACTTTAAGTGGACTTTGTTAATAAAAGAACTCTATATATTCTTATTGTTGATATTACTTTAAGTGGACTTTGTTAACAGTTCTGCTTTTGAGTTTGACGATGGATTCTCTTTCTTTCTCTTTGTCTTCTGTAGGTTATTGTGACTTCTGATTTATTGGATTGAAATTCGCACAAGAAAAATGGCATCAAGGTTTTGGACTCAGGTTTGTGATAACTGCCACCAAATTTTGAGTGTTTTATTTTGTGCTCCATTTAAAATTTACATGTACCATGCATGTGTTTATTGGTGACTTGTTCATTTAAGCAGATTATTTTTATTTTTTGTCTATGATAGGGTGATAGTGACAGTGATGAAGAGGAGAGTGATTATGATGAGGAGGTCAGTGCTGGCAGAGCTGGTGAGTCTTCCACTGCAGCTGCTGGAAGCAGATATCTTAAGGAAAATGCTAGTGATCGTGATGACTCGGATGGGCAGAAACGCGTTGTCCAATCTACCAAAGACAAACGATTTGAGGAGATGTCTGCTACTGTTGATCAGATGAAGAATGCTATGAAGATCAACGATTGGGTCAGTTTGCAAGAGGGCTTTGACAAGATTAATAAACAGCTTCAGAAGGTCATGCGCGTTACTGAATCTGAGAAGGTCCCAAATCTATACATCAAAGCTCTTGTTATGTTGGAGGACTTCTTGAATCAGGCTTTAGCTAATAAGGAAGCAAAGAAAAAGATGAGTAGTAGCAATGCTAAGGCCTTGAATTCAATGAAACAAAAACTGAAGAAAAACAACAAGCAGTATGAAGATTTGATTACCAAGTGCAGGGAGAATCCCGAGAGTGAGGATGGCGGGATTGCTGATGACCAGAGTGAAGATGATGAGGAGGAGGATTCAGAGTTTGAGGAGGATCCATCGAAGATTGCCATGGGGGGGTCAAATTCGGGAGATGAGGATGACGATGAAGGGGGTAGGGATGGCACAGCTGAGGGTGGTGGGGTCTGGGAGAAGATGATGAGCAGGAAAGATAAGATAATGGACAAGCAGTTCATGAAGGACCCTAGTGAGATCACATGGGATATAGTTAACAAAAAGTTCAAAGAGATTGTGGCTGCCCGTGGCAGGCAGGGAACCGGAAGGGTTGAGCTGGTTGAACAGCTCACCTTCCTGACCAGGGTGGCAAAGACCCCTGCTCAGAAGCTTGAGATACTTTTCAGTGTTGTTTCTGCACAATTTGATGTCAATCCAAGTCTCAGTGGACACATGCCAATAAATGTATGGAAGAAGTGTGTGCAGAATATGCTTGCTATACTTGATATCCTTGTCCAGCATCCTAACATTGTGGTTGATGACGTGGTGGAGCCTGAAGAGGATGAAACTCGAAAAGGAACAGACTTCCAGGGGACGATTCATGTTCATGAAACTTGGTGGCCTTCCTTGAGAGGATAGATGTTGAGTTCTTTAAGAGCTTGCAGTGCATTGATCCTCATACTTGTGAATATGTTGAGAGGCTGAGAGATGAACCTATTTTCTTAGTTCTTGCACAGAATGTCCAGGAATATCTACAGCGGGTTGGAGATTACAAGGCTGCTGCAAAGGTAGCACTAAAACGGGTTGAACTCGTTTATTATAAGCCACAAGAAGTATATGATGCTATGAGGAAGTTGGCTGAGCTAACAGAAGCTGGAGAGAATGAAGAAACAGAAGCAGGGGATGCACCCAAAGTGGTCGAAGAAAGTAGGGGCCCGCCTGCCTTTGTCGTTACTCCTGAGCTCGTGCCTCAGAGATGGTATGAGGCTACTTCTGAGTTTGAGGCTACTAGGTGGTTTTCTACTGGTTTTATGACTTAGCTGCTAGCATCTGTTGTGCTGCTGTGATGGATTTGGGTGTCTTGATTATGTCTGCTGTGATGATGTCTGGTATGGGTTATGGGCTATGCTGTGCTGCTGTGATGATGTCTTGGATATGGCGAAGGTTCTATATGCAGAACATGTGTAACACTAAAACGAGATGGTGTAGTGCTCGATTTGGTTCCCCCTCCCACTAAGGTTAACAATTTGATTTTTGGACGAACTTGGGTAGATTCACCAGGAGAAATGGTCATGATGAATTTGACTACTGGGTACAAAGTTGTCCTTTACTTTCAACCTTGCAGTTGGTTTGGGTATGTTGATGTCTCTCTTTCTAACTTTCTGATTGCTAATTGTTTTGACATTTTTGGTTTTGATCAATGATACTCTTATGATTGTTTTGTAATTTTTAATTTTATGCCATGATTAAATGTGGATTTTGGGCTAGAGTTATTAACTGATGGACGTCTTGGGAAAATGTTTTTGACTTCCATGCATGAAAATAAAGAACATTTTGGAATATTTTTCTTCACCTCTTTTCAGCTTGTTCATTGATTTTGGTTTTTGACATTTGCCTCTTCAATCCTGATCTTTATAATTACGGCCACCTAATCTCTTCATTGGCCAATGTTGTTTTGTTAGGCCGTTGTTGGGTAATAAAGATGGCTTCCTATGTGAGTTCAATTGAGTGTACTCCAAAGCTGCTACAACTAAATGAAACCAAAAGAAAAGCTTTGTTTCTTAATTTTTAGGGCGAATGGTGTCTAATTTGCTGTGCTTCAATGTAGGGCTGGTCGTTATGAAGTGGATGGATACGTATACAATGCTGCTGAGGAACCTAAGCTATTGATGACTGGAAAGAGCTATCGCCTTTTGTTTGTTGCTTTTAATAAGGAAACTGGTTCATATTGATGAAGCATTTATTAACACGTTGAATGGCTGTCTAAGAGTTGGAAATTATAGAAAATGGGCTACTTGTAAATGGCTTTTTTGGTAGTGACAACAGTTCTCCCTATTACATCTCTAATCTCTTGAGAGTTTCTGATAAATTAAAGATGTGATAGGGAGGAGGGTACTTGCATGCAACAGTTTCAAGTGAATACAGTGCAATTAGGTTCTGGTGGCTATTTACTATGTAGTTTCTCTTGGTGAGTTGGGAGAGGAAGGTAATATATCTCCTACTTAGTGAGTAATTGTTGAGAGAAATTTTAAGTAATTCAATCTTCAAATGGAATTCATAATGATTAAGGGGTTGCAATGTGTAATTAGACACTAGGAAAATATTCCTCGTTGATGCCCAGCTTACTTGAGTTTTAGCTATTAGCAAAACAAATTAACACGATTTTTCTGCAGGTTTGGCGACTTGCTGCTACCCCAGAGAACGACAAATTTCAGTACACACATTTTGCTCATAAAATAAACAGTTTTGAAACTGCTCCTAGGAAGTTGTTGGCATCTGATTCTCGCTTACGTCCTGATAGATATGCACTCCAGAACGGTGATCTATCCAAAGCTGGCGCTGAGAAGAGCAGCTCTCTCTCTCTATATATATATATATATATATGTTAAGGTCTGTATGAGGTTTCGAGTGACATCATTTATATACATTGGATATTTCTTGGATATACATTGGATATTTCTTGGATATTCATTGGTAAATTGTATAAGACTACTTGGCAGTATATGCATTTTTGGGAGGATTAAATATTTTTGGATGGATGTGTATGGACAACAAATATTAGTAGTTTTATTTGTTGATAGCTGCGCATGGATAACAAATAGTTATGTTTCAAATAGTTATGCTAGATGGATGTGACTTGTGAATGAAAACTTAGAATGGTTGTATTGTGTCGAATGTTAATGATTCAGTTAATTTGAATGATGCTTTAAAATTATAGATTTATTATGGATTGAATGAATTATTACGAATTACAGGTGTATTGTTTTCCTGCTTTGGCGACCAATTTATTAGTCGCGACATCCAAAATAATTTTTTTTGGCAAAAAATGAAAATTGTCGACCAAGAGTTTTGGTCGCAAAAAATACATCTATTGCCGACCAAAACAGTTCTTGGTCGTGGAAACTCACTTTTGCCGACCAACAGTTTTGGTCGCGAAAAGTAACAATTGGCGACCAAACTAATTTTGGTCGCAGAATGTCACAATTGGCGACCAAAATTTTTGGTCGCGAAATGTCACAATTGGCGACCAAACTTTTTGGTCGCGAAATGTGTCAATTGGCGACTAAGAAATTTGGTCGGCAAAAGGTGACTTTTCGCGACCAAACTGTTTTAGCGACAAAATGAATTAGTCGCGGTAAATAAATATTTAGCGACTAAAAATTTAGTCGGCAAATCCAACTTTTGCCGACCAACGAAAATTTTGGTCGCGAATTACTTTCTGCGACCCTCAATTGGCGACCAAACTAGCGACTAAAAAAATTAGTCGCGGATAACTTTTGCCGACCAAAAATTGACTTTTAGCGACCAATTTTTTTGTTGCTAAAAGTGTGAATTCTTGTAGTGTCTCCCAAAAAATTTTACTTTCAAAGAGAATCCAAATATTGCATGCCATAATTTTTTGTTTTATCTTTTAAAATATGATGAATTGCAATGCACAAAACAAAACTAGTAAGACACCAGAAACAAGTTTTGGAAAATATGGGCACTCATTGATTTCCGCATCATTTGCTTATGTTGCTTTGAGAAGATGTCCAGAGCATAGTTATAGAGCAGCTTTATATCTAAGCTGTCAAGAGATTTGATCTCTTGGAGAAGCACTTTAGGAACCTGAAGATGCGTCTGTGAGAGTTCAAAAATTTCAGTACATTAGTCAAAGGAGGACAGCACATCCATCTAACAGTATAGAAACTTTGCAATTTCTTCCAGCTCAATTCTAGAATTCATTGATAAAGCATTATCTTCAAAACTAGGATACACAAACAACCAGCCTTATAAGCAGTAGTTCCCAGTGATCTCTCAGCTCTCATGTCAATGAGAGAAAAAGAGAGAGATGATGGGAGTTATGGATTTGGTGGAAATGGGTTGAGTTTTAGGTGGGGTTTTGGAATTGTGATGATCTACTTGTTATGTTTTCAATTAAATGACTGATAATGTTGTTAATTGTTATGGTAAAACTATAATGGTCGATATATATACTTTGGTCAAATCATGTTCCTAAGATTGGAAAAACAGAGCAATTACATTGAAAGTAGCTAGCTACCAATTTTAATTGAGAAAAACAGAGCAATATATATTCTCTCTCTTTTTTTCTTTTTTTCTTTTTTTCTGGAATCTTTGAAAACATAGAGATCACGACAAGTGGGTCTGCAAAATGCGCGAGCCGAATAAGAAGACGAGAATATGGTTCGGAACGTTTCCGACGGCTGAGATGGCTGCGAGAGCTCACGACGTTGCGTCCATTGCTTTGAGAGGTCGGCTGGCTTGTCTCAATTTCGCCGACTCCACTTGGAGGCTGCCCATTCCGGCTACATTGGACCCCAAAGATATTCAAAAGGCGGCGGCGCAGGCGGCAGAAGCGTTTCGGCCATCGTTGGAGTACGTGGAGGTTTCTGGTGACGTGACGAAGCCAGAGGATGTGCCCGCGTTGACAATGCCAGATAAAGTCTTTTACATGGACGAGGAGGCGGTTTTCGGGATGCCGGGATTACTTAAAAACATGGCAGAAGGGTTGAGGCTACCTCCTCCACCACCTCTCTCTGCGGGAGGAGAATGGTACCAAGATGATGACGTGGAAGTTGGTGTTGATGCGGCACTCTGGAGCTATTCATTTTAAAATCTGAGTTGTTAATTTGAGAGATCAACAATGATTGTGATCCCTTTTTTTGGACTCTCACAATCCCCTTAGGTCTTAGGAGTAGTTTTTGATAATTTAAATAAGTATATTTTTTATTTTTTAAGAAAAAATATGTAAAAAAATAGAGAGGTGATGTGATGAAAAAAAATAAAAAGATAAAAAGATAAAAATTTTATAATTTTATTGATTAATATGTACAAAATTTATCACTTATATATATAATTTTTTAAAAAATTTATACTGAATCAAAATTCTCCTTTTAATTTTTGGTGCAAGCACGGAATTACAAGGATATGGAAAAAGACAATGTGCGTCCTCTGATGTAGTATCTATAACGAATATCATCAACAGAGGTTTACGAGTCTGGTGTGTAAAACTGAAAAAAATGCTATAAACAAAGGGATATTTGTCATAAAGTTGTTAAACTTTTTCAGTCGTGTGCGAATGTCTATATATATATACTAGCTATCTATACATGCAATAAGCGTGTAACTTAAAAAAAACAAGAATATTATACAAAAAATACACACACACACACACAAAAATGCAGATATAGTGTATGTTGCTCAAATGGTAAAAACCTTAATTATTGAACCTATGGTCTTATCTTCAAAGCCCGTCCTCCTTTTTGCATAATTTTTACAAAAACTCTAAATATTAGGATAAGCAGTCTTCACTTTATAATAATATAAATAAATAGATAGATAGAAGATATCTAATAATATATAAATTTAAAAATTGACTTTCTTTATTCATGGCAAACTATAAGGATTTCAAATTCCAATTCAACCACCAAATGATTATGTGTCTCAATATACTCAAATTGTCAAATAATGTAATAAAAATCTCCAAATATAATTATACGGCTAGAATTGCATTAAGATAAAAGAATTCGTATGTACTCATCCCAATTGCATGATGCGAGAATCTCAAAAGGGACGAGAATTCAAAGACAAATTTAGACTCACATGATCTTGTAACCTCTGCAATAGAACTAGTATTAAACTGCCACTTAAGATTAGTCAAATTCTTGCAAGGTACACCAGCACAAGATTTTTTGGAATAAAACCATACCTATAACAGTTAATTGCATTCTAGAAATATACAAACTGCATCAAGAGTCGGATGGGCTTGGGTAAAATTGTGTCGGGAAGAAGATAACAGTGCAATAAGTTCTTCATCATGCTCACATCCCATAAGATATCGAAGCAAATTGTTTATTTATGTCTGCATTTATCATTCTAACATTGTGAAATATCCAAGCAGAATTGAGCCTGTTCACAAGTATGTTCAGCAAGAGCATTTTTATATTTCGTAAAGTAAGAATTTGTATCGACTGTAGTTCCTATTTATGTGTGGAAGTTTGAAGCATTACAAAATCGCTATTCTGATAAAAATCAAAACAGTGGTCTCTACATGTAATGACTGACAAAAACTTCAATAACCATGAATACAATTTTCAACCACTTTGAAATGTCACTTGGCCCGTGCAATATAATATAGAAGTTTGAGGTTCAATTATCATTTTCTGATGCTTCTGCTGCAATCTCCCGTTTGAGATGCTGGCTAGCTTGTTCGAAAGACAAAAGTTCTTACACGAGTATGGAAAGCTTTGCTACATTCTCTTTGTGAATGTTGGGTGGAACTTTCTCGTGGTAGCCAGAAGCATCCATCATCTTTGTTAGGTTGTCCCTTTGTTTATAAAAATCCAATCTCAATTATTCCATCACATGAATAAAGACAGACAGAGAAACAAAGCCTATGAAAGTGACATTTCTGCTTCAAAATTGTATTATTTCAACATATGGTATAATCGTTCAGTAAATCCCTTCAAAGTTCAAAGTATGCCCCAACATTGACCGAATATGAGCTTGAACCCCTCAAAAGCTACATGCACATTTTGGCAGACTAGACTGTAAGGTACAGGAGAGCTAGTTCAAAGAATGAAAAGCAATTCCTAAGTCTCTTAGGGCCGATTTGGATATCACACTTGGGAAAGAACTAATCCATCCCTTAAGACCAAAGGTGTCAAATGGGCAAGTAGTAACGGGGTTAGGCGTGTAAACAATTCAAATTAAACCCACCCATTTAGTAAATGGGTTTAGTTGGATATGGGTTGGACTAGTCAACGCGGCCAACCTGCTTAGTTTTTTGAACTTTGATTTACTGAATATAATGTTTTCTTCCCAAAATAATTCGTAGAAATTATATACAGATGAATAATCATGTATTTGAAAAAAAAGAAAAGAAAAAAGGCTGGGTTAAAATTATATATGTAAATAAGTTATGATGCATGTATATGTACATACCTGTTTTGCATGTAAATATACATAGGGTAGGGTTGGTTTGGGGTGTCCTAAAAAAGTGCACTTTTTGTCTTTTTACGAAAAGATGTGCAGAAAAATAGAGAGGTGATGTGATGGAAAAAAGATAAAAAGATAAAAAGATAGATTATATAGGTTATGCCAAACCTAGCCTAAATTACAGTAAATCCCCCTTAAACTATGACTAATTTGCACTTTACTCCTTTAAACTTTAAAACTCAACAATTAACCACTTGAACTATATTATCTTGTTACATCTAATACTTTTTGTTAAGATTTTGTTAGACATTTAAACAGAATCAGGGCATGTGTGAAGCATATAACACACTTATTAATTTTTTAAGACAATAATACCCATTCCTGATTATTTTAAGACAACAATACTCTTATCTAGTGATCTCATTTGCACCGTCTCCTTTATCTTAGTGACAAGCTGCAAACAAGATCACTAGATAAGGGCATCATTGACCTCAAAACTCAATAAATGTGACATATACTTTACACATGATCTGATTTTGTGTAAATCCCTAACAGAAAGGGTTAATTGCAAGAAGATAATACTTTGAGATAGTTAACTGTTGAATTTTAAATTTCAAGGAGGCAAAATGTAAATGGGTCATAGTCTAAGAGGATTTACTATAATTTACCCATACACATGTATTATAATTTTTCAAGTAAAATAAAAACTATGGTAAATTATATAAATAGTTCCTGTCGTTTACACAGTATGTCATTTTGGTCCCTTTAATTTTAATTTGCTCTATTTTGATCTTGAATTTTGTATTTTGTGTCAATTTGGTCCAATAGATAACTTCCATTAACCATTTGGATGAAAAAGGCACGTGCTAGCCATGTGACCAGCATAATCAAACCAAGCCTTAAATCCCATTAAATGAGGTTGGCTATATTAATCATTCTTCTCTACTCAACTCCATTAGAGGCTATTTGGTTAGTCAAGATAAGGAGATTCATATCTCTATTTACTACACTAGCCCACATCAATCTAGGTTTGCCCTTTCCCCCTAACACTTTCGTCTACCATCACTGTATCGCATCTCTCCACTACTGCCTCTACTAGTCTCCGTTGTATATGATCAAACTATCTCAATCTATTCTCTCTCACCTTATCTTCTATCAATGTTACTCCTATCCATTCACGAATAGACTCATTTCTAACTATCTTTTCTAATTTTGCCACACATTCACTTTAGCATCCTCATCTCAGCAACACTCATCTTATTTACATGTTGTTTCTTAGTTGCCCAACATTCCATCCCATACAACATCGCTAGTCTAATAGCAACTCTATAAAACTTTCATTTTAGTCTAGTAGATACTCATTTATCGCACAATACCCCAGATGCACTCCTACACCTAAGCCACCCCGCCTTAGTTCTATGGATCACATTTGCTCCAATCTCTCCCTAGCCGTTGTGATAATCGATCCTAGATAACAAAAATGTTCACTCTTATATAGTTATTGATTCTCAATCTTCACTTCTCTTTTGTTTCCATTGTTACTGTTATTAAAATTACACTCCATGTACTCTGTCTTAGTTCTGCTTATCCGAAATCCTTTAGATTCAAGTGTTTCTCTCCAAGTCTCCAACTTAGTGTTAACTCCTTCTCTAGTCTCATCCACTAACACGATATCATCTGCAAAAAGCATACACCATAACACATCATCCTAAATATTTCTCGTTAACTCATCCATAACTAAAGCAAAAAGATAAGGATTTAATGTTGATCATTGGTGTAACTCCACAGTAATTGAAAATTCACTTGTCTCTCTAGCCAACGATCTAATAGTCGTCACCACACCTTCATACATATCCCTAATCACGTCAATGTAGCCTTTTGTCACCTTTTTCTTCTCTAAAACCCACCAGATTATATCCCGAGGCACTCTATCATATGCTTTTTCAAGATCAATAAAAACCATATAAATATCTCCCTTCTTTCTTTTTTTTATATATACTTTTCTATTACTCTTCTCAAAAGATAGATCGCATCCATTGTTGACCTACCAGACATAAATCTAAGTTGATTCTCTGACACCTCTATTATATCTTGCAATCGACGTTCCATCACTCTCTCACACACTTTCATTATATGACACATCAGCTTGATTCATCTATAGTTCTTGCAATTATGGACGTCTTCTTTATTCTTATAATTGGCACTAAAATACTATTCTTCCATTTTTCTAACATTTTCCTAACCTAATCAACCAAGTAACCCCCTTCTTACCCAAATATTTCCAAACTTCAATAGGGATATCTTCAGGTCCTAAAGTCTTATTCGATTTCATCTTCTTAAGTGCAAGTGCAATCTCCACTTCAAAGTTCCTAATACTACGATAGAACATATAGTATTGATTTTCCTTATTACTAGCTACTTCTTCTCATTTTGACCTTCCTTCATGTTCCTCATTTAACTTCTCAAAATAGTTTTCCATATCTTAATCTCTTCATTCTTCACCAACACCTTAGAGTCCACACTCTTGATGCACTTAATCTGATTAAAATCTCTTGTTTTCCTCTCTTATCTTAGCAAATTTGTATATTCTATTATGTCCCTCCTTACCATCCAGTCTAGTGTGTAAGTCATCATAGACTTTCAACTTAGCCTTTCTCACTACTTTTTTGACCTCTTTATTAGCCAATTTGTAATTCTTAAGATTTTTCTTAGTTCTATCATTCTGTCACTTTTTAAAGCGCGCTCTTTTTTCGTCTTTACTACCGCTTGAACTTCCTCTCTCTACCACCAAGTTTTCTTACACTTTGGTCCCTTTCCTTCCGACTCTCCAAGGACTTCCCTTGAGATTCTCCTTATACAATTGACCATCGAGTTCTACATAGTGTTAGCATCATCTTCTAAGTCCCAAGTACCTTCTTCAACCATTCTATTCTTAAATATTTATAGTTTATCCCCTTTAGGTCCCACCATCTCGTCTAACGACTCCCACTATCCTTCCTAGCTTGGTATTGCCTTTTGAAACATAAATCTAGTATCAAAATCCTTAGTTAAGACGTCAGGCTCTCTCCAGGAATAACCTTATAGTTACTTCGTTTTAGATGGTCCACTTTTTTCACTAGAAAGTAATCTATTTGACACCTAATTGACCCACTCTTAAAGTTATCAAATACTCTTCTCTCTTCTGACATATAGTATTAGTCACCACCAGGTCAGAAGTCAAACACAAAATCTAAAATAGTCTCTCCAACCTCATTTCTATCACCAAAACCATACCCATCATACACACTGTCATGACCTAGTTCATATATTCCTACATGGCCGTTGAAATCTCCACCTACAACAAGATCTCTCATATGGATATCTCCTATAATACCTCATCCATTTGGTCTCGAAATTCTCTCTAGTCTGATCATCTGATCCTGCTTGTGACCAACCTTTAAGGATAAAATAGACACAACTTATACATCAACTCTTTTCAACCAATCAAAATCATTCATTCTGATATATCAAGCACTCAATCACATAAAACCATTTTTCCTTTTCTATGTGAGAGAGAGAGAGAGGAAAGAGAAAAAAAACCACACACACAATTCTGTCAACAGACATTCTAACCTCCTTACCCACCTCAGATCTTGTCTTCTTCTACAAAGTTACTAGGCTTTTCTTGATTCCATCAGCAGACACACAGGGTATGTTTGGTTTGGTTTTGAGAGAGTAGTTTTTAAAAATTGTTTTGGGGAGAGAGTTTAAAAAAAAAATTGGTTTGTTTGGTTGTGTATTTTGAAAGTAATTTTGGAGTTTGGGAGTTTGAAATGATTTGATATTTTGTTATAATTGAGTAAATGTGTGTAAGAGAAAAAGTGATTGAGAATGAGAGAGGAGAGAGAAAAAGTGATTGATTGATAGGTAAAAGAGAGAAAGTGATTTTGAAAATTGTTTTGGAAATTTACAAACCAAACAAAATATATATTTTTTTTCCCCAAAATCACTCTAGAAATCCAAACCAAACATACCCTCAATTCCTTACATTGTTCACCAAAATTCTTGATTTGCTCAGATCTTTGCCTCGCAATCTGAATTAGGTTTTTCCCAACTCCTTCAAGATTCTCAGATTTCCAAGTCTTCCACTTCCCACTAACCCCAACAAGGCTATGTTTGGGTCTAGGCTTTTTGTCAACATTTTCTTCAGAGGTCGTCTCTTCGCCATTGAAGACTTCGATTCCTCCTTTGACTTCATCACTCTTCCAACCCTATCACTACACCATTTCTTGTTATGCCCCTTCTATCCACCTCCATGAGTTTATATACCTCAATCCTCTCTCTCTCTCCCTCTTTAGTTTCTCTCTCCACACTGTAATGAGTACAATGGGGACAAGGTGGTTGTTATCGATGGATTGGAGGTTTGAGCTGAAGAAATGGCGAGTCGATGTGATGAAATCATGAAGCATCGAGATTTCTACAGAGAGATGAGAAAGAATTTATTAGACAGTTACAAGGATTTAGATTTGGATTTGGGACTTTCCATTCAATTTTTTTTCTTTATTTTTTTTTTTTCTAGCAAATGCTCACATCATTGTTGTTCTTGATCACAATATTGTTGTCGTCGCCAATCATCAATCTGCCTCTTACTACCTAGTCACCGATGCCACCCCTTCCCATTTCCTTTCTACTGACGCCACTTGTAGTTTTGTTTTTCAAGCTCCTCGGAGGAGTTTAATCTCCTCGGATGCGATTCCCTACAGTTCGAACTCCCGTGATTCTGAATCTGGTTTTAGGAGTCCAATGTGAAACAAAAGAAAATGAGAGTCCAAATTTGGCAAATTCCAAAAAAATCCACTAATTGTAGGAGATGCCAAAAATGGACTGCATTGTCAGATTTCAAAATAGCCACCTAATATTTTTTAGATAATTAGGAAACTCGTGACTCGTGCCAAAGGCCACTTGTCCGTTATAACCAAAGTTGTCTCCGTTCGGGAACTAAGGTATGAGAAAGAAAGGTCATGAATTGAGCACCCTACCCACCCGATCAAAGATCGGCCTCTACTAAATCATGATGTAAATTTTATAGACATTATATGCTTATATTCTGATTTATTAATATGCTAACATTACTATGTGAGGCAACCAAGTATAGACCGCGTCACTTACATTGGAATGCTTTGATTTCATGCTTTTTGAAAGAGTTTTCGAATATGTGCAACTCAAAGGAAAAATAAGCTCATAGGTACAACAATCAAAGTCAATCCAATTTAAGAAAAATAGCCTCCATCCACAGGCATTCATATTGATATGTCAAGTAAGCAAGTAGCCTCATAGTAAAATGCTAGATATGGCAATACACACACGAATGCTACGCTAAACCAAAAACGCTCACCTAGTACTCAACTGTGACAAGCCCAAAAAAAAGAAATAATTTAGAAAAATACATGATCCTAGTATGCAAAATGGCTAATGCAATACATACAAAATGCGACTAATAAATTCAGCTACTAACATGACATGTGAAGCAACTCAAAGCATGAGGTAACCAAACCAAACCAAACTAAGCCTGAAGTCCCATCAAATGGGGTCGGCTACATAAATCTTTCTTCTCCACAAGACCCTATCAAAGGCCATTTCATTAGTCAAATTAAGTAGATTCATATCTCTATTTACAAAACTAGCCAACGTTAATCTAGGCTTACTTCGTCCCTTAACATTTCCATCTACTGTTATAGCATCGCATCTCTTCACTACTGCCTCTGTTGGTCTCCATTGAATATGACCAAACCATCTTAATCGATTCTCTCTCAACTTATCTTCTATCGGTGCTACTCCTACCCATTCCCGAATACACTCATTCTTAATTCTGTCTTGTCTAGTCTTACCACACATCCACCTTAGCATCCCCATCTCAGCCACACTCATCTTATCTACATGTTGTTTCTTGGTTGCACAACACTCCGTCCCATACAACATTGCTAGTCTAATAGCCGTTCTATAGAACTTACCTTTTAGTCTAGTAGGTATTCGTTTATCACACAATACCCCAAAAGCACTTCTCCACTTACACCATCCCGCCTTAATCCTATGGGCCACATCTGCATCAATCTCCCCCGCTGTTGTGATAATCGACCCTAAATAATGAAAATGTTCACTCTTAGGCAGTTTTTGATTCTCAATCTTCACTTCTCCTCTACTTTCATTGTTACTGTTACTAAATTTAAACTCCATATACTCTGTCTTAGTTCTACTTATCCGGAATCCTTTAGATTCAAGGGCTTTTCTCCAAATCTCCAACTTTGTGTTAACTCCTTCTCTAGTCTCATTCACTAGCACAATATCGTTTGCAAAAAGCATACACCATGGCACGTCATCCTGAATATTTCTCATCAACTCATCCATAACTAAAGCAAAAAGATAAGAACTTTAAGGTAAATCCTTGGTGTAACCTTACAGTAATAGGAAATTCATTTCTCTCCAACTGGCGATCTAATAGTAATCACCACCCCTTCATACATGTCCCTAATCATATCAATGTAACATTTTGTCACCCCTTTCTTCTTTAACACCCACCATATTATATCTCAGGACACTCTATCATATGTTTTCTCAAGGTTGATAAACACCATATGAATGTCTCTTTTCTTTTCTTTATATTTTTCTATTACTCTCCTCAAAAGATAGATCGCTTCCATTGTTGACCTACCAGGCATAAACCCAAATTGATTCTCTAACACCTCTGTAATTTCTCGCAATCGGCGTTCCATCACTCTCTCCCACACTTTCATTACATGACACATTAGCTTGATTCATCTATAGTTGTTGCAATTCTGGACATCACCTTTATTTTTATAGATTGACACTAAAATACTCTTCCTCCACTCATGTGGCTTGTTCCTAGTCAACAAAATTTTGCTAAACAACCTAGTCAACCAAGAAACTTCCTTTTTACCCAAACACTTACAAGCTTCAATAGGGATATCATTGAGTCCTAAAGCCTTATTTGATTTCATCTTCTTAAGTGCAATCTCCACTTCAAAGTTCTTAATCCCACGATAGAACCTATAGCCTTGGTTTGTCGTATTACTAGCTATTTCTTCTCCTATTGTCATATCTCCATATTCCTCTTTTAATAGTTTCTCAAAATAATTCTTCCATCTTTCCGTAATCTCTTCATCCTTCACCAATACCTTAGAATCCTCACTCTAGATGCACTTAACTTGATTAAAATCTCTTGTTTTCCTCTCCCGTATCTTAGCAAGTTTGTATACCCTCTTCTCTCCCTCATTACTATCTAGTCTAGTGTATAGGTCATCATAAGCTTTCAACTTAGTCTCTCTCACTACTTTCTTAACCTCCTTATTGGTCAATCTATAACTCTTACGGTTTTCTTCAGTTCTATCCTTCTACCACTTTTTAAAGCACTCTTTTTTTGCCTTAACTACTACTTGAATCTCTTCCCTCCACCACTAAGTTTCCCTATAGCTGGGTCCCATTCCTTTCGACTCTCCAAGCATTTCCCTTGAGATTCTCCTTATACAATTGGCCATCGAGTTCCACATAGTGTTAGCATTATCTTCCAAGTCCCAAATACCTTCATTGTCCATTCGATTCTTAAATATTTCTAATTTATTCCCTTTTAGGTCACACCATCTCATCCTACGACGCCCACCATCCTTCCTAGCTTGGTATTGCCCTCTAAAACATAAATCTAGTACCAAAATCCTATGTTGAGAGGCCAGGCTCTCTCCAAGAATCACCTCACAATCATTGCATTTTAAGTGGTCCACTTTTCTTACTAAGAAGTAATCTATTTGGCTCTTAACTAATCCACTCTTAAAGGTTATCAAATGCTCTTCCCTCTTCTTATACATAGTATTGGCCACCACCAGGTAAAAAGCCAACGCAAAATCTAAGATACTCTCTCCAGCCTCATTTCTGTCACCAAAACCGTATCCACCATGCACCCTTTCATAGCCTATTTTATCTATGCCTACATGGCTATTAAAATCTCCACATATAACTAGGTTCTCTCTTACGGGTATCTCCTGTAAGATCTTATCCATTTGTTCCCAAAAATCCCCTCTTAGTTTGATTATCTAATCCTACTTGAGGGGCATATGCACTAATAACGTTCACTATATTCCCTCCAATAACTAGTTTAACTAGTATAATCCTATTCCCTTTCCTAGTGACCACCACTCCACTCTCTACAAGACCCTTGGCAATTATGATTCCTACCCCATTCTTGCGTCTATCATTACCACTATAATACAGTTTAAAACCGGTATCCTCAATTTCCTTAGCTTTCTCACCCGTCCACTTAGTTTCTTGTATGCAAGCTATACTAACTCTCCTCTTAATCATAACATCTACCAATTCCATCGTCTTACCAATTAAGGTTCCTATGTTCCAAGTGGCTACCCTAAACCTATAGTCTTGGACTAGCTTCTTTACCCGCGTTCGCCCAAAAAAACGCGGGAACCTTTGCCCATTTTTCACTGCACCCAGGTGTCGATGTGGCGCCCCTTGCTCACTTTTCGAAACACCCGGAGACAGACGCAACGCGTCACTTGAAAGGAACGACCTAACATTTAAACGATTCAAAGTAGGATTCATTGTCATAAGGGATCTGAACGACTTTTTTACGTGTTCGCTGTCGGCTACCTAACACACAACCCTCCTCCTTAACCCGGGCTTAGGATTGATAGAGTTGTTAACAACTCCGGCGGAGTTAACTCAAAGCATGAGGTAACGCACATAATCATTTACGAAATAGTAAGAGCACTATGTATGATGAGCCGAACCTTAATGCGTGCAAAAAATGGATGTGAGGCATGGGAATGATAGAGATGAAAACATGATGCTATAAACAGCGATGATAAGCATGTAAAAAAAAGGGAGAAAGAAATGAGGGTTGAAAGACATACATCAAGTGTTACAAATTTACCCTCTTAAGAGAGGATCTGAATGTCCTAATTAACTACTTATTAAATCATCAAATGAATAATCACCAAATTATTACATCTACAAATATTACAACAATAAATATATATATATATATATAAGGACATGAACCATAAGTGCACAAATGAGAACATCCCTTGGGAGAACTACTCAGTTTTATCCTCAGCCACTGCTCTGTTTTGTCAACAGCAGTAAGCTGTTTGTCCATTTTGAGGCCCAGCCATTCCACAATGAGGTCCGGCTGGGTCTAATAAAAGACGGTCGTGCTTTATTTTCAGCACACAAAAATAAAAAATAAAAAATAAAAAAAGAACCTATTTTGTGCAGTGAGGTAATAACAGTGCAGACAGAGTATTTCCAAAAGATGTTTGTCCTTTCTGTCCTTTCCTATCATGAAGATACTCAAGGAAGGAATAGCTTTGCTTCATAAATCAACCATCGCAGGCTTGTTGCATGATGATCTTAGAAGCAATAGGAAAAGACTATTAAACATAGAAACAAGGCTATTTTTCTCACCTTCTTCCTATCATAAAGGTATTCAAGGAAGAGGTAGACTTGCTTCACAAACCATCAAACATCACAAGATAGTATGTGATGATCATAGAAGCGACTAAAATGAAAAATAATAACTCAAAAATTGTTATAAGCTTCTCTTCCTACTCATGGAATAAGGATTAGACACCCATTTCCATACTTTAAAGTGGAACTAGAAAAGAGTTTTCAACACTTTTGATAAGGAGCTCTATATGAGCAACAATGGAAATAGGGGAGAAACTCAAAAAACAAGCTAACACTATCAATGCTTAAACACACAACTCGTCAAGGTTGTTGACAGCTCCTCTTTTATTCATGGAATAAGGATGAGACACCTATTTCCATGTTTCGAAAAGAGAGTTTTTCAGCACTTTTGACACGGAAGCTATCACCTAGCTTCGAGGTGAATAACAATATTTATGAAAGCGAACGATTTATAGCTAGTTAATCGAACTTATGGCAGAGTGGCTAAACTCTAAATCTCCCATGACCACAAGGTTCCAATATACTTAAGAAAAGCTATAAAAACAAAAAAAAAAGTTATCAACTCAAACGGAATGACGGCTACATCCTAAACACACCAAATCCACAAGGACTATTACGCTATTACAACAGTACAACTATAATATTCATAGAATAATTAATTAACATACTAAACAGCCCACAAATACCAATACAAAACAAAACAAAAATAAAAATAAAAAAGAAAGTGCTAAAACTAAGAGAAAACAAGAAGGAAAAAAAGAAAAAAGAAAAAAAAAGCTATAGTTAACAACTAGTAATCAAGGCTAAGGAAGGGTGATCACATATTTCAACCCCACAAAACAACTTAAAAACAAAACAAGAGAGAGAGAGAGAGAGAGAGAGAGAGAGAGAGAGAAGTGGATGAAAAGAAAGCAAAGTTCTACCTCTTGAAAAGAGAGAAGTAACTTCTTAGTTATCAAACCTCAATCCTAACACCATCAAGTATCTGAAATATAATTTGAAACTTTAGCAAAAAGCTTCAAAAACAACCTCTAATGGTGTTTGAATTCTGTATCTATAGCCAAAGGTGATATGGAGGTTAAGAAAATTTTTGCAAGGAAGAAGGGTGTTTTTAGCTCTCAATATCCTTCAAAGCCTTTGGAAAATTTTTCTAACCCTAAATACTAAAGGGAGAGGATCTATTTATAGAATTTGAGATGTTTTGGTTGGAAATATCTTCCAAAATGAACAATTGGCGAAATCTTGCCAGATATGCGGTCTATTGCTAATGAGACACAGTCGGGTCTAAAAGTTGCTTACTGGGCTACTGCTGCATGGCCAGTGCAGGTTGGAGGGAGGGACAAGGTTTTTAAAATATTTCGGTCAAAATAGGGTGTAAGGTTGGGATTTGGAGCTTGAATCCGGATTCCTTTGCTGAAGATTCAAAAGATTACACAATGTAACTTTCTTCATTGGGTGTTCGGAATGAAATACCCAAGTCTTGGGGGGCAGTCAAAATAGGGTGTCTACAGTTGCCCATCTTTGACAAAACTCAGTACGTCATGAAATGACATGAGCGAATGTCAAAGCCCGAAGACGACCCATTTGACAAGGCCGTAAGACTTAAGTAGACAAACAAAATTCAAATATAGTTGATTGAACTCAAAAGTTGTCTACGTATCCCTTTGCAATGAATCAAACCAGCATAGTTCAAGGGCAAAATGCAAATGATACACAATGCAACAATCAAAACAACAAATGAGCATATCGCCCGAAAATCACAAAGAGGAGAGGGAGTACAAGCCCAAACTACGCATCACGTAGAGAGGGTGAAAGATACAAGCCAGATCACACTTATGTGATAAGGGTGAAATTGCAATCCAAATTACGCATCATGTAGAAAGGGTGAAGAATGTAAGCCAAACTATGCATCACATAGCCGATTTTATGATGCTCATAAAATGATGTAACTATAGAAGATGTAATTCAATAATGCGACAAGGCAAACTATGAACATGAGTTCTACATGATATAACGAAGACTTAAAACAAACTGGGACACCAACTCCCGTGTCCTAAGATGAACCCGCTTGAGGACACGTCATCATGTATCTTGAGATAAAAAACCTCTTAGGTCGCTTTCTTGCACGTCCTGAGAGAGAGAGAGAGAGAGAGAGAGAGAGAGAGAGAGAGAGAGAGAGAGAGAGCTCAGAGTATACATCTCACGTGTCCTGAGAAAACCACTCAAGGTCGTGCTCCTACACACCTTGAGATAAAGACCACTCAAGATCGCATCTCACGCATCTTGAGAAAACCGCCCAGGGTCATGTTCTTGCACGCCCTGAGATAAGGACCACTCAAGAACACATCTCAGGCATCCTGAAAAAATCGCTCAGGGTCGTGTTCTTGCACGCCCTGAGATAAAGACCGCTCAGGAACGCATCTCACGCGTCTTGAAAAAACTTCTCAGGGTTGTGTTCTTGTATGCCCTAAGATAAAGACCGCTCGGGAACGCGCCTCATGCATCTTGAGAAAACCGCTCAAGGGACAATGATCCTAAATGCATTTCAGCGTAAAAAGGATAAATGATACATGATAATGCATGACGCAAATGGATGCAATGGGTACGATAAACGATATAGTACACTTGATAAGAAATGTAGACCGTTGAGGAATGGTGTTCAGAGAGAGCACTTTTGTTCGCCATTTTGACTTAAAGCAAGCTTGAGCTCGAGGTTAGGGTACATTCATACTCCAAGAAACAACAAGACCTGAGAAAGTGCATCCGGAACGTAATTTCAAAATTTTCGAAAGTTGAAACAAACTCAGGCACTCCACTTTCCCCTTTTCTTTTTTTGCTTTTGCTTTATAGTCTGAAACCTATGTAGCTTCAGATAGGTCCACTTTGCCTTGCTTTTTTGAAAACTTGTATTTTCTTTTGTAAAACTATGATCGGGATTAGACCCTACAATTTATGAAAGAAAGAATTTGTTTTGCCCATTAAGTCGGAAATGTCACAGCACTTTGAGCACAAAAAAGCACTTTACAAGAATTCAAAACTAAGAATGATTGCTTCGGAGTTGATTCTGAACTGGATAAAGAGCCTTCGACAAAACGAAAATACAAAATACAACTCTATAAAAGAAAAACAAAACAAAAACAACCTAATAACACATATTAACACTTGTTGGAACCAAGGCAAGACTTAAACCAAGACTTTGAAACATTGTGCTAAGATTTGTTGCCTCTGTAGCCACTGTTCTGTTTGGCAAGAATTAAGACCCGGTCGGGTCTAAATACCCACGGCCGTGTTTCAATAAGGACGGCCGGATCCAAATAGTAGCTAGGCAGTGGGATCCAGCTTCATGTACTCACACATTCACAATCTCTATAAAAGGTGCTCTCTCACTGTTTTCTCGACAGAACAACAAACTTCTAATAATTTGCTCCAAAGATGGAGATTTTGCCTGACAATAGACTCAAAGATTGGATGGCACCTTTGGATGGCACGGAAAAGGTAAACTTCGACGGTTTCAGTATAAACGCTCTTTTTCCTTTGAGCCGTACTCCGCTTTGTTTTCCGTTCCTTCATGTTGTTGTCCGATATTGGGACCCATTCACTTATGTGTTTCGCTTCGAAACGCAAGAGATATGTCCCATTCTCAAAGAGTTTCAAGCATTGATGGAGTCTCGCAGAAAAAAGGAGATTATGCCCCAACCCCGTTTTGGCCATGCACGGGCTCGTGAACGGATGTGTGGTCTTACTTTAAATGAGGCTCGGTCTTTGGCTCATGATGATAGGTAGATGTACCTGGCTTGATTCATCGATTTTTTGACATCGGGGATAAGAGTGACCTTCTTTGGCAAGGTTACCGTCAACACGCCCCCTGCTTATATTTGCTCACACACTTCCTACTTGCCCCTAGTTGTAACAGAGCTAGCATTAGGCTGATTGAAGTGGCCAATGCCTTGAGGAGGGCCAAACTTGCATAGGCTTGACACTGGCTGAAACCTTATTGGGCTTGGATGCTTTCCACTGGCGGGAGACTTCTCGGTTCGCGAGGTGCCCTCTGCTTCTTTAGGTACAGTTTCCCACCCTTTCTTATTTATAATTCTCACATCACTTTAACACTTAATCTCTATTTTCTCTCAAAAACCCTTTCCTTACTTTTGCTTCTCAACATACATCTCTCTGTTCTTTAATCTCTCTTATTTTTTATCTCTCCACAGGTGTGGTTGATGGATAAGCTAAGAGTTGTGGACCGTTGCCCCAAGTACGCTGCTAGATCTTACTTCTTTCGCTCGTAGCTGGTGAGCTCTTCCACAGAGGGGTTGTGGTGTGACTGGATGTACAGCAAATCTGTAACTGACATTGATTGGCGATGCCCTTGGCTTGACTTGCATGAGATGAGTTATAACATGTCTCGCCAGCCTAGGATACAACTGATTGGCCTGACACACTGTATTTTCTATTGCCCATCCAATTAGCCACCAATTTGTTTGAATTGATAGCTTAAATAGTAAATGAAGCAACTACCATAGAGGATAGAGTTACCATAGAGAACTCGTAGACATGGGTTCAAGATACACAAATGCCAACCATGAGGAGGTTCAAGATGCCTCATATTGACCGTTTTGATAGTTCTGGGGATCCGATGGTACATTTACGTCTCTTTTTTGATATTCTGAAACTGATGGGTTTGATTAGAATCTAAAAGTTGTTGCTGTTTGGAAGGACCATGTCCGGTACAACTGCCATCCGGTATGCTAAATTAGAGGACTCCGTAAAATAGATCTAGGATAAGTTGGCCGAATCCTTTGTCTCCCAGCATTCCTACAACACGCAAATCAAGGTTACAACTCGTGATCTAGAGGCAACACGTCGGGAACCAATGGAGAGTTTTCTGGAAGGATCATGTCTGGTACAACTGCCATTTGGTATGCTAAACTAGAGGACTCTGTAAAGCAAAGCCGAGAAGAGTTGGCAGAATCCTTTGTCTCCCGATATTCCCACAACACACAAATCGAGGTCACAACTCGTGATCTAAAGGCAACTCGTCAAGATCCAAAGGAGGGTTTTTCGGAATTTGTCACTAGATAAAGAGCCAAGGCATCAATGATAACTACTTGACGCTCGAAAAAAGATCAAATTCGGATGGTCGTCAGGAACCTTATGGCAAAATGCTTCAAAAGATGATAGTTCTCCCGTTGTTCACTTTTAAGGAGCTTCACGAAATGGGAGTTCAAATCGAAGATGCTATGAAGCAGGGCATCATCATAGACGAGAAAGAGCAGGCCAATGAGCCCTTTGTTCGCAGTTCCAATGCAACCGGGGGTTGCATAGCTGCGAGGCCTTTGGAAGTTAGTGTTGTCACCACCACTACCAAAACAGCTGATCTGTTTGCCGAAATAAACCCTCAAACCTCCAATTCCACCCGAACCCAAACCAGGAAGTTAGTGTTGTCACCACCACTACCAAAACAGCTGAACCGTTTGCCGAAATGAACCCTCAAATCTCCAATTCTACCCGAACCCAAAGCAGGAAATTAGTGTTGCCACCACCACTACCAAAACAACTGACCCGTTTGCCGAAATGAACCCTCAAACCTCCAATTCTACCCGAACCCAAAGCAGAACTTTCAGTCAACTTCACATGACCTTATCTCGAGCCATCAAAGTGTTAGCAAAAAAAAGGGCATCTAAAGCCCCTTGATCCTCGACCGCTTCCAAACCCTCTTCCACTCAAGCATGATCCCACTAAATATTGTGCCTTTCACCAGCAACATGGCCATGACA
This sequence comes from Camellia granthamiana, assembly GCA_036172215.1. Taxonomy (NCBI): domain Eukaryota; kingdom Viridiplantae; phylum Streptophyta; class Magnoliopsida; order Ericales; family Theaceae; genus Camellia; species Camellia granthamiana. Next base: position 81,449,666 of record CM069912.1, on the reverse strand, counting down.
CTAACAAATGCTTCTGTTTCCGTCATGAAATCCAGAATCTCATTGACAACAAAATCATAGTCCCACCACAAAGGCCAAATATGATAACCAACCTGTTGCCAAACCGTAACCAAGTACCACCCTTACCAAGTCTAATTTCATCCATACACTACCTTTTACCTTTGACCCGAGCATTTATATCACCCTTTCCCATTTGCCAAAATTGGTGCTGTTTATTCTAGATGGCACAGACTTGTGCATGCTGAACGCATTAGAACCACAACCAGAGCCTTGTAAACTTGTGGTGACAACACTAGAAGAGAAGAAGGGTTTGATTTTGAAAGAAAATGTTGGTCTGTCACTTGAAGTTCTAGCAACTAGGAAAGGGGGTCGAGAAAGAGTATAAATCGAGCAAATATATTGTTTCTGTTGATCAACCAAAGCCAGGGATAAGTACTGCCAAGTTCAGCTGATGTCAGTGTTGTTAAAGATGACGGCCTGAAGCAAGGATTGAATCTCGCAAATCTTGAGAAAGATTTGGATAATGTCCAATTCTTCGAGGAGTAGGACCCGGGTGAGGTACAGATTGGTTGGTGGAATTTAAGTCCATCAATTGTTAATCAGGGATGGATAAGCAGCGATTCTGAGAAAAAGGAAACTGTAGATGATTCTGAGGAGGAGAAAGCTTTGGCAGCCAGGAAAGCCAAAGGGAAAGGAAAAGAGTGTCACCGGGTTTTGACGAAATTGAAGCTGCCAAAATTGAAGCAATATTGGAGCAATTCGAGCAGGAAAGAAATGAGGAGATTCAAATGACAGAGAGAGCTTGGGAACATTTTAGGAAAGACGAGATCTAGGTTAAAATACTAGCTAAATCACCTTATCACCCTAAGGGTGATGATTGTTCCGTTGGGGCAATTCAAATGGAGCCGGACAATTGGAGAGAACACATTCCAGATGATACTTGGTACATGGAAGAGGTAGATCAGTTGACTAGGAGTGGACGGTACTTTAAACCTCCGCACTTGGATCAAGTTAAACCATTGGGGAAAGGCAAGGAACTTGCAGAAAGAGAAAAAAAAGAAGTAGGAGGAAGAACTGGTTCTAAGGCAGTTGAAAAAGATCCAGACATCTTTATTAGGGCCTTCTTATGGCCTCACGGGTGCGTTGACATGCAGTTTTGACAACATTAGATAAAACCAAGTTATCCATTGACACCACACCTGAGCAGCTTGTAGGCTTGATCTTACGAGGTAACACCATGTCTGCACTCACTTTTTCTGACAAGGAGTTACCACCGGAAGGATCAACTCATAATAAGCCGTTGTACATATCTATCGAATGCAGGGGTAAATGGGTTCCGGAGATACACCCGGTCATTATTGAACAAAAGTATACGCCATCTCTGCAAATGTGTGAGCTGTTGTCCGATATTATTTCATTCGATACCCATATCTACAAATGATGTTATTTTTTATGAACTTGGCCATGTACGAAGCTTTCAACACGGAATAGGACTACGTCTCTACCCATTTGGTGAAGTAGTCAATTGCCACTAAGATGAACTTGTGCCCATTCGAGCCTTTCGGCGAAACTGCTTCAATGACATCTATGCCCCAGACCGAAGAAGGCTATGGTTAAGTCATATTGTAGAGCTTTGACGGCGGAATATTCACACGATTAGCATGGATTTGACACTTATGACATCGCCGAACAAAGTTGACACAATCGTTCTCCATAGTTGACCAATAGTAACTTTGTCTGAGGATCTTCCTAGCTAACATTACACCATTCATATGTGCTCTACACTCTCCTCCGTGAATGGCTTCCATAAAACACTTCGACTCTTCCTCTTCTACACACAGTTTGTGCATTCCCAAATGCCCCGTCTTGTACAGCTTACTTCCACAGATGATGAACTGGACGGCTAGACGTCGTATTCCCCTTTTATCTTTGGCATCTGCCCCTTGTGGATATATGTCCTCCAGAAAGTTTCAAATGTCGTGATACCAAGGATTCTTGTCCTAAACCTCTTCTATTGCGGCTATTGTTTCGTAAGCAGGTGCATACTTTTGTTCAATAATGACCGGGCGCATCTCTGGAACCCATTTACCTCTGCCTATGAAGCATAGGTACTCCAAAAATGTTGTCATACAAGTACCGGGTACTTACCAAGTGCGGGTACGTGTACCGGGTACTTACCAGGTGCGGGTACGTGTACCGGGTACGCCCAAAACGCACCGGGTACATTTTATACAATCCATATAGTGACAGGTACGCCATGGGTACGTTTTTGGGTTCTCCGGGCTAAAAAAATTAGATTTTTTATAAATTAAAGGGTACCAGAGCAATTTTTTGTGTCTATTTTAGAAACTTATAAAAATCAAGGGTTCTTTTGTAATAAATAAAATTAGGGTTTTATATCATTCGATCATCTCCTTCCAGTATCTCCTTCCAAAAATACTCCAAGACTGATTCCATAAATAGGGTTCAATTGAAGAACCAATTAAAATTAGGGTTCTATGTCTATTTGATTATCTCCTTCCAGAAATACTCCCGAGAGAGTCTGAAGAACACTTCGAAGGTTCGATTGAAAGGTTTAATCGAAGGTGCTACCGATTGCTTCTCTCCTTCGAAGGTGCGATTGAAGAGGTAAGTTCTTCGATTCTTCCCCCTCTTCTTCTTCGATTCTTCTTCCTCTTTCTTTCATTTTTTTTCCAGATTTTTGTGCTGTTTCTTCGCAGCAAACGATCAATTCTTCTTCCTCTTTTTTCATCTTTTTATTTTCCAAATTTTTGTACTGTTTATTGGCAGCAACGATCGATTCTTCTTCCTCTTTTTTCATCTTTTTATTTTCTAGATTTTTGTATCGTTTATTGGTAGCAAACAAAGAACAAAGATATCTTTTTTTTCCTTTGTTTTTCTTCAATTCTTCTTCTTTCTTTCATTTTTTCACAGATTTTTTTTCTCTTTCTTTGAAACAAACAAATGATATCATATCTTTTTTCTTTTTTTCTTAGATTGAAGTTAAATTATTCACCTTTTTTTTTCTTCTTTCATTTGTCTTTTCTTTGCAGCAAACAAATGAACAAAGAAGACAAATGAACAAAGATATATGGGATTCTCTATAATCATCTTCAAAAAAAAAAAAAGGTAATGTAAAATGACCCCCTGTTATTTAACTTTGGCCTTTTTTTTACTGTTATAGACTGTAGTAGACACAATATTGACATTACAACAGCTCGTATGATTTACTTCTTTTTTTTTTCTGTAATTTCTCTTTTTAATTATGTTATTAACCTTTAATTTGTATATTGGATGTTTAGCTATAAATTTAAAAATTAAAAAAAAATGTCGTACCCAAGCCGTACCCGTACCAGTACCCTATTTTTTAAAAAAAATTTGTCGTATCGGCGTACCCGTATCATACCCGCACCCGCACCCATGCTTCTTAGACCCCTGCATTCGATAGATACGTACAACGGCTTATAATGAGTTGACCCTTCCGGTGGTAGCTCATTGTCAGAAAAAGTGAGCGCAGGCATGGTGTTACCTGGTAACATCAAGCCTACAAGCCATTTACGTGTGATGTTAATGGATAATTTGGTTTTATCCAATGCTGTCAAAACTGCCTATCGGTGCACCCGTGAAGCCATAAGAAGGCCCCAAATAGGGATGTCTGCCTGGATCTTTTTCAACAGCCTCAAAACCAGTTCTTCCTCCAATTTCTTCTTTCTCTTTCTCAAGTTCCTTGCCTTTCCCCAATGATTCAACTTGATCCAAGTGCGGAGGTTTAAAGTACCATCCACTCCTAGTCAAGTGATTTGCCTCTTCCGTGTACCAAGTATCATCTGGAATGTGTTCTCCCTAATCTTCATCCGTGTGGGCAAGATACAAGTCACTATCTTTCCACCATTCGCCTTCGGTTGCTGACAAACAATTGTCTAGCTCTGAAGGTTTGGCAGAGAATAATTCTTCTCATTGTTCTCAAACATAATCTGTACAAGACTATAAAAAAAAGTACAAGAAGTTGACTCCTAAGAATCTAAGGAAACAACCTAATTCTAGCCAACATCAATGAGTACAGCTATACAACCTTTAATAAGTAAAGAATAGCAGGCTATTATACAGACTTTATACACCTTAAGAAGATCCATATTTCAACACTCCCCCTCAAGCTGGTGTGTAGATATCATGCATTCCCATCTTGCTTGTGATTCGATGAAAACTTAGGCTAGGTAGTCCTTTAGTGAGAATATCAGCTAGTTGATTGGTGGATGATACATGTGGAGTTCTCACTTGACCACTATCAATCTTCTCTTTTATGAAGTGTCTATCCACCTTTACATGCTTGGTTCAATCATGCTGAACTAGGTTGTGTGCTATGCTAATGGCTGCCTTGTTGTCACAGTAAAGCACTATAGGTTCTTGAAACACAATCTTAAGATCTTTAAGAATCATCTTTACCCAAAGAAGTTCACATATGCCTTGTGCCATGGCTCTAAACTCTGCTTCTGCACTAGAACGGGCCACCACATGTTGTTTAGTAATAAGATTTCCACCTAAAAGGGTACAATAGCCAGAAGTAGATCGTTTATCCATAATAGAACCTGCCCAGTCTACATCTGTGTAGGGCTCCAACCTCAAATCTTCACTTTTCTTAAACAATATACCTTTTCCAGGAGCTACCTTCAAATTTCTGAGAATTTGGTATACAGCATCTAAATGAGATTTAAGTGGAGCATGAATAAATCGACTTACCACACTCACAGCATATGCAATATTTGGTCGTGTGTGTGATAGGTAAATAAGCTTTCCCCCCAACCATTGATAGTTTCCTTTGTCAACAAGTTGATCTTCATTAGCCTCTCCCAATCTGTGATTCTACTCAATAGAAGTCTCGGCTAATTTACATCCAAGCATGCCAGTTTCCTTAAGCAAGTCTTGTATATACTTCCTTTGAGAAATCACCAGCCCTTGTTTTGATCATGCTACCTCAATTCCCAAAAAATACCGAAGTTTACCCAAATCTTTAATCTCAAATTCCCTAGCCAAGTAGGCTTTCAGTCCCATAATCTCTTCTTGATCATCTCCAGTGACCACAATATCATCAACATAAACAATTGATGCAGTAATCTTCCCTTGATGTGAATATTTAATGAACAAAGTGTGATCACCTTGACTTTGACGATAATCTCTTTTCACCATAGCTCTCATGAATCTTCCAAACCAAGCTCGAGGAGATTGTTTAAGTCCATATAAAGACTTTCTGAGCTTGCATACCTTGTTTGACGATGTATGTTTTCCATACCCGGTTGGGATATCTATAAATACTTCTTCCTTTAGATCTCCGTAGAGGAAAGCGTTCTTTATATCAAACTGCAATAGTGGCCAATAAAAGTTTGTTGCCAATGAGAGAATGATCCGGATAGTGTTCATCATGGCCACCGGCGCAAAAGGCTCCTGGTAATCGATCCCATATGTCTGGGTATACCCTTTTGCCCCTAATCGGGCTTTGTACCTTTCCAAAGTTCCATCGACTTTGTACTTGATGGTGAAAATCAATTTGCACCCCACAGTTTTTTTTTCTTTTGGCAATTCTACTATCTCCCAGGTTTGATTTTTCTCCAAGGCTCTTATCTCCTCATTCATGGCTTCCCTCCATGGTTTCATTGTAGTAGCTTCTTGGACACTATTGGGAACTTCATGGGAAGACATTTGGGTGACAAAAGCTTATTACTAAGGTGAAAGATGCTGAAAGGAAACAAATTGAGATATAGGGTGACGAGTGCAAGTTCTAACACCTTTCCTAATGGCAATAGGCAATTCCAAGTCATCATGAAAATCAAAAACCTGAGTTTCAATTTCATTACCTGTTTCAGCATTAATGCTTGGATCATGTGAGCTGAGGGCTTCTTCCTTCTAGAATATACCTTGGTGATTAGTGTCTTGAGTCTCTCGTCCTTGGTCTCTGGAGACTTTATAGTGCTCAATGGATTCTGTTCGACACTCACATTCAGTTTAGGAGAAGACATATTTGAAGTAGGAGGAATATCTAGATTAGACGAAGAAGGCAAATCAGAACTAGCACTTGGTATGGAACTAGATACCACACTCGAACTAGTCAAGGAATGATCAACCTCTAACCAGCTATCTTCTCCTAAACTCTCACCCTGAAGATAGGTGTCCACAAAGTAAAGTTGGTGTTCTACAAAGGTAACATCCAAAGTGGTGTATTTCCTTTTTGTTGGAGGGTGATAACACTTTTAACCCTTTTGAGTCGGAGAGTACCTCAAGAATACACATTTGATAGCCCTAGGATCAAGATTACCCCGTAAATGACTATGAACATGCACATAGCAAGTACATCCAAATAGTTTTGGAGATAAGGACCCAACCCCTTGGAAATCTGGAAACAAGAATGAGAGTTTATTCACGGGAGATTGAAACTGAAGAACTCTTGATGGCATTCGGTTTATCAAGTATGCAGCTATGAGAACTGCTTCCCTCCAATAGGTTTTAGGAACTTTCGTTTGGAAAAGAAGGGACCTAGCAACTTCAAGAAGATGTCGGTTCTTTCTTTCTGCAACTCCATTTTGTTGGGGTGTGTCTACACAAGATAAGTGATGTAGGATGCCCTCATTTGCAAGATAAGTAATGAGATCTTGATTGAAGTATTACTTGCCATTATCAGATCTAATTGTGTGTATTTTTGTCCCAAACTGAGTGCTAATGAATTTGTGGAATAAAGGAAAAAGAGTGGAAATTTCCGATTTGGACTCCATAAGATAGACCCAACTAGTACAAGTGTAATCATCTACAAATGAGACAAACCACCGAGAACCAAAAATATTAGGAATACGGGAAGGACCCCAAACATCCGAATGTATTAAACTCAATGGAGACAACATTTGTGGAGTTTTCAAAGGAAATGATACGCAATGATGTTTTGGCCAATTCACAAATTTTACAATGAAATTTCCCCACTTTATTATTCGTAAACAAGGAAACATTTTTTCCAACAAAGGAAAATGAGGGTGTCCTAATCGTCTATGCCAGAGCCAAACTTGATCATCTTTTTGTTGAAATGTAGTAGAGACCAAGCCTTGAGACTCTTGACTCTTTTTCACCAAAGCTGCTTCCAAGAAGTATAAGCCGTCCTTCAATTCAACATGCCCAATCATCTTCCTCGTAGCAAGGTCCTGAAAATTGCAACTAGAGGAAGTAAATAAAACTAAACATTTTAAATCGTCAGTGAGTTTTCCTACAGACAGCAAATTATAGGATAAATTTGGAACATGGAGGACTGATTTTAGGCACAAAGTGGGTGATAGTTGGACATTTCCTTTTCCGGCAATGGGGGAGACAAGGAACCATCAGCGACTTTGATTTTTTTGTTTTCTTAAACATGGGATATATGTTGAAAAATGATTGAAGGTGTTGGTCATATGATCTGATGCACCAGAATCAACTATCCAGATACTAGAATTGACACTCTTGCAGGTGATTAAGGCAAAGCTATTACCTGATTGGACCATGGAGCAAGAACCTCAAATGGAGTTAAGTTTGTGGTTTGATTATCAACCTGATTTAGCAATTGTATCAACCTGATTTAGCAATTGTTTTAGCCTTTCAACCTCACTTTTGTTGAACCCCATAGCTTCCTTATAGTCATCTACAGCCACAGTTTGATGAGCTTCACCTGATTTTTCTGCCTGACTTCCTCCTTTGCTGCCAATTCCCTTCAAGCCTTGTGGTTTTCTATGCAGTTTCCTGCACATCTCCCTAGTGTGGCGCGGTTTGTGACACTAATCACACCACATCTTCTCTCTATCTAGATTTTTCTTTCCTTTATTCCTTCCCCAAGCAAATTTTGATGCAGCCAAAGCCGAATTCTCACTGGCAGGCTTATCTAGCATCACCACCTGCCTACTTGCTTCTCCTCAAATAATTGAGAAAACCTCATTCAAGGATGAATAAATTCTTCCTGTCCAAAATTCTGCCTCTAATCTAATCAAATTCACCATTTAACCCCACAAGGAAATCAAATATTCTTTCTTCTTCAAGTCCTTTTTGCAGCTTCGCAGCACCTGTGCTACACACCATCTCAATCCTTTGATAATGGTCTAGTTCCAACCAAAGGCTCTTGATGGTATTGTAGTATTCAGTGACACTGGAAGATCCTTGTTTTGTGTTGTGAATCTTCGTTTTCAGTTCATAGATATGAGCTTTCATACCTACATTAGAGTAAGTTTGTGCGGCAGTTTCCCAAATGTCCTTAGCCGTTTTAAGGAACATGTAAGTCTTCCCAATTTCTGGCTGTATAGTGTAGTAGCCATGACATAATCATGGAATTCTCCACATCCCAAGTCTTGAAATTGGGATCGGTTGGCTTTGGTGGAGGATCTGTGACATATTCTAACTTCCCTCTGCCTTTGATTGTCAACATTGTTGATTGTGACCATTCAAGGTAATTGGTCCCATTCAATTTTGTTGAAGCAATCTGGAGGCTCAAATTTTCAAATATTGAAAGGGCTTTTGGGGCTGAAGAAGATACATCTGTAACCTCAGACATGATTCAATGAAGGAATCAGTGGGCAACAAGACAAAAATTGATCTGTAAGAGGACATAGAGATAGGTTTTTTTAGGCTGTAGAAGGGACTCACTATTCTTCTGAATCCAAGATGACAAAAGACAGCAACAATAAGAGGAATATAACAAAAATTCTGAATGGCAATGAAGGCCACAGTGAATCAGCTATAAAGGCTGAATAATCCTAGCACTGAAGGCTAGGTTCAGAGGTGGCTAGGGTTAGGGTTTCTAAACCTGCTCTGATACCATGAAGGTTTGGAAGAGAATAATTCTTCTCATTGTTCTCAAACATAATCTGTACAGGGCTATAAATAAAGTACAAGAATGACTTCTAAGAATCTAAATAAGGAAATAATCTAATTCTAGCCAACATAAATGAGTACAGCTATACAACCTTTAACAACGAAAGAATAACAAGCTGTTATACATGCTTTATACACCCTAAGCAGATCCATATTCCAACACAATTTGAATTGCTCCAACAAAACAATCATCACCCTTAGGGTGATAAGGTGATTTAGCCAGTATTTCAACCGAGATCTCATCTTTCCTAAAATGCTCTCAAGCTCTCTCAGCCCTTTGAATCTCCTCATTTCTTTCCTGCTCAAATTGCTCCAATACTGCTTCGATTTTGGTAGCTTCAATTTCTTCAAAACCCGGTGTTTGGGTTTTTTCTCTATGCCACTGCTCTCACACTCTTTTCCCTTTCCTTTAGCTTTCATGGCTGCCAAAGCTTTCTCCTCCTCAAAATCATCTATAGTTTCCTCTTTCTCAGAATCGCTACTTATCCACCCCTAATTAACAACTGATGGGCTCAAATTCCACCAACCAATTTGTACCTCACCCAGGTGCTACTCAAAAAATTGGAGATTATCCAAATCTTCCTCAAGATTTGCAAGATTCAGTCCTTGCTTCAGGTCGTCTTCTCTAACAACACTTACATCAGCTAAACTTGGTAGTACTATCCCTAGCTTTGGTTGATCAACAGAAACAATATATTTGCTTAGGTCATACTCTTTCTCGGATAACCCCCATTTCCTAGTTGCTAGAACTTCAAGTGACAGGCCAACATTTTCTTCCAAAATCCAACCCTTCTCTTCTATTGTTGTCACCATAGGTTTACAAGGCTCGGGTTGTGGTTCTAATGCGTTCAACATGCACAAGTCTATGCCATCTAGAATAAACAGCACCAGTTTTGGCAAATGAGAAGGGGTGATATAAAGGCTCGGGTCAAAGGTAAGAGGTAGTGTATGGATGAAATTGGATGTGGTAAGGGTGGTACTTGGTTATGGTTTGGCAACGGGTTGATTATGATATTTGGCCTTTGTGGTGAGGCTATGATTTTGTTGTCAATAAGATCCTGGATCTCATGACGAAGACGGAAGCATTTATCAGTTTCATGGCCATGTTGCTGGTAAAAGGCACAATATTTAGTGGGATCATGCCTGGGTGGAAGAGGATCCAGAAGCGGATGAGAATCAAGGGGTTTTAGATGCCCTTTTTCTACTAACACTTTCATGGTTCGGGATACGGTCATGTGAAGTTGATTGAAAGTTCTGCTTTGGGTTCAGGTAGGATTGGAGGTTTGAGGGTTCATTTCGACAAACAGGTCAGCTATTTTGGTAGTGGTGGTGACAACACTAACTTTCGAAGGCCTCACAACTGTGCTACTATCGGTAGCATTGGAACTACGAACAAAGGGCTTATTGACCAGCTCTTTCTCGTCTATGATGATGCCCTGCTTTATAGCATCTTCGATCTGAACTCCCATTTTGGGAAGCTCCTTAAAAGTGAACAACGGGAGAACTATCATCTTTTGAAGCATTTTGCCATGAAGGTTCCTGACGACCATCCGGATTTGATCTTTTTCCAAGGGTCAAGTAGTCATCATTGATGCCTTAGCTCTCTATCTAGTAACAAATTCTGAAAAACCCTCCTTTTGGTTCCTAACGTGTTGCCTCTAGATCACGAGTTGTGACCTCGATTTGCGTGTTATAGGAATACTGGGAGACAAAGGATTTAGCCAACTCTTCCCAACTCTGTTTTGCCGAGTCCCCTAGTTTAGCATATCAGATAACAACTGTATTAGACATGGTCATTCCAAACAGCGACAACTTTTGGATTCTAATCAAACCCATTGGTTTCAGAATATCAGAAAAGAGACACAAATGTACCATCGGATTCCTAGAACCATCAAAATGGTCAATTTGAGGCATCTTGAACTGCTCCGGTAGAGTAACAGTTGACTCGGTGTACCTGTCTTCGATATTTGGAATAAAATTAACTCCCTGCGTCTTTTTTGAACAACTTTTCAAGTTTATTGACTTTGAGCAAGGCTAGGTCAAACTCAAACTCAAAAGGTGCCTCAGTCTAATGAACTAGAGCTTTAGAATTCCGAACCGGGATTGGATCTGCTTGGCCTGAAAGAATAGGAACACCTTGGCTAGTAGATCCTGAGTTAGAGTATTGGCAGTAGTACCCAGCATAGGAGTAACAATGTTAGGTGTATGAGAAACAGAAGCCGCAACTGACTGTTGTTGTTGTTGCAACCTATTGGTGACCTCAGTTTGTCGGGGCCATATCATGCTAGAGTAAATCTATTGATTGTTGAATACGGATCAGTAACTCCTCTAGATCTGGCGAATATTGAGCCACTACAAGAGTAGATGATAGTGCCCGGGGTGAACTGATTAAAGGTGATCTAAGGGGTGATCGTCGCAACAACGAAACCAGTGAACCTTGTCTGGCCCTTCTTCGTCATGCCACTAGCGAAAGTGAAGCAAACAACACGGGTCCAGAACACCTGAGGGATATCAGAGCCTTCTGAAGCTATGATTTCAACTGACTAGCACAACAAAAAAAATAAAATAAATAAAATAAAAATAAAACAGGAAAACAAAAAAAGTGATCAAGCGGTATTTCGACCCAACTTCAACTGTACACTATCAAACTGAACAACTGATCTGACAAATTGAGCTCATCCCTCCATGAACAGATAAACTGAACTATCTAAGAACCAATAACAAACTCCCTATACAAATTCCAAACAGATAGCATGTAGCAGGTAAAGCGAACAAAACAACCCTATAGGGCTTGGGTTTCCCTGTCCTAGATTTGGAACGATCTAGAGCTTCACTATTTCAAACAAGCGATATCACAACATCCTGAATGTGGGAGAGCATCCTGTCCTAGTTTGAAAGGTCACTAGAGCTCATCGTATGCACTAGGTTGATTGGTCAAAAAAAAAGGTACCTCAACAAGATTACCTAATATGCCTCTCACACTTACCACTGACAAGTGAAAAGAGGATCAAGCGGTACGGCGATAATCCAGATCCAAGGGTTATGTTCCCAACATGGCAAAGCCCATAACCGGCCAGCCTTTTGGCAAGTTTTAGGCAAGCCTCCAGCAAAAATCCAGCTACAGTTTTCGGCAACTTTGTTTGGAAGTACAAAAAGAACTTGACTTAAACTTTATGATGTGAGATTTTATTTACATATATATGTTCATTGCATTTCATTTGCGTTGGTGCTCATAAGTCACTGTGTTTTCCATCTGCTATTGCAAGAGATGCCAAAAATATACTGCATTGCCAGATTTCAGAGTCGCTACCTAATATTTTTGAGAGAATTAGGAAACCCGTGACTCGTGCAAAAGACCACTTGTCCGTCATAACAAAAATTGTCTTGGTTCGGGAACTTAGATATGAAAGGGGAAGGTCATGAATTGAGCACCCCACTCACCCGATCAAAGATTGACCTCTACTAAATCATGATGTGAATTTTATGGACATTATATGCTCATATTCTGATTTATTAATATGTTAATATTACTATGTGAGGCAAACAAGTATAGACCGCATCACTTACTTTGGAATGTTTTGATTTCATACTTTTTGAAAGAGCTTTCGAATATGTGCAACTCAGAGAAAAAATGAGCTCATATGCACAACAATCAAAGTCATTCCAATTTAAGCCAAATAGCCTCCATCCACAAGCATTCATAGAGATATTTCAAGTAAGCAAGTAGCCTCATAGTAATATGCTAGATATGGCAATACACACACGAATGCTATGCTAAACCAAAAACGCTCACCTAGTGCTCAACCGCGGCAAGCCAAAGAAAAAGAAATAATTTTTAAAAATGCATGATCCTATTATGCAAAATGGTTAATGCAACACATACAAAATGCAACTAATAAATTCGACTACTAACATAACATGTGAAACAACTCAAAGCATGAGGTAGCGCACATAATCATTTAGGAAGTAGTAAGAGCACTATGTATGATGAGCCGAACCTTCATGCGTGCAAAAAATGGATGATAAGCATGTAAATAAAATGGAGAATGAAATAGGGGTTGGAAAACATACATCAAGTGTTACAAATTTGCCCTCTTACAAGAGGGTCCGAATGTCCTAGTTAACTACTTATTACATCACCAAATGAATAATCACCTAATTATTACATCTACAAATATTACAACAGTAAATATATATATATATATATATAAAGGACATGAACCACATGTGCACAAATGAGAACATCCCTCAGAAACTACTCTGCCTGCCTTCGAGAAAGTTGCTTTGTTTTACCCTCAGCCACTGCTTTGTTTTGTCAACAACAGTAAGTTGTTTGTCCACTTTGAGGCCCAGCCGTTCCACAATGAATCCAGTTGAGTCTAATAAAAGATGATCGTGCTTCATTTTCAACAACAACAACAACAACAACAACAACAACAAAAAAAAAAAAAAAAAAAAAAAAAAAACCTATTTTGTGCAATGAGGTAATAACAGTGCAAACAGTATTTCCAAAAGATGTTTGTCTTTTCTATCCTTTCCTATCATGAAGATACTCAAGGGAGGAATAGCTTTGCTTCATAAATCATCAACTATCGCAAGGTTATTGCATGATGATCTTAGAAACAATAGGAAAAGACTCTATTAAACATAGAAACAAGGCTATTTTTTTTCACCTCCTTCCTATCGTAAAGGTATTCAAGGAAGAGGTAGACTTGCTTCATATACCATCAAACATCACAAGATAGTATGTGGTGATCATAGAAGCGACTAAATGAAAAATAATAACTCAAAAATTGTTGTAAGCTCCTCTTCCTACTCATAGAATAAGGATGAGACACCTATTTCCATACTTCAAAGTGGAACTAGAAAAGAATTTTCAACACTTTTAATAAAGAGCTCTATATGAGCAACAATAAAAATAAGGGAGAAACTCAAAAAAAACAAGCTAACTATCAAACCTTAAAGACACAACTTGTCAAAATTGTTGACAACTCTTTTATTCATGGAATAAGGATGAAACATCCATTTCGATGTTTCGAAAATGATCAAAAAGAGAGTTTTCCAACACTTCTGGCACGGAAGCTATCACCTAGCTTTGAGATAAACAACAATATTTATGAAAGCGAAATATTTATAGCTAGTTAATCGAACTTATGGCAGGGTGGCTAAGCTCTAAACCTCCCATAACCACAATGTTCCAATATACTTAAGAAAAGCTATAAAAACAAAAGAAAAGCTATCAACTCAAATGGATTGGCGGCTATATCCTAAATACACCAAATCCATGAGGACTATTACGCTATTACAACAATGCAATTATAATATTCAAAGCATAATTAAGGTGAGTGCATGACAACTGGATCCCACTGCCCAGCCACTATTTGGATCCGGTCGCCCTTATCGAATATGTGCAACCATAGCTGGGGAGCTATGGTAACCCATTCCCCCTCATTAACATACTAAACTGTCCACAAATACCCCAAAAAGAAGAAGAAGAAGAAGAAGAAGGAACACTGCTAAAACTAAGAGAAAATAAGAAGGAAAAAAAAGTAAAGAGAAGCTATAGTTAACTAGTAATCAAGCCTAAAGAAGTGTAGCCAACCCCTCCATTTTTTATAACCTTAATCACATATTTCAGCCCCACAAAACAACTCAAAAACAGTATACAAAACAACAAAAAGAGAGGAAAAGAGGAAAGAGTAAAAGAGAAATAGATGAAAAGAAAGCAAAGTTCTACCTCTTGAAAAAAGAGAAGTAACTTCTTAGTTATCAAATCTCAATCCTAACACCCTCAAGTATCTGAAATATAGTTTGAGACTTTAACAAAAAGCTTCAAGAACAAGCGCTAATAGTGTATGTATTGTGTATCTATAGCCAAAGGTCATATGGAGGTCAAGAAAGCTTTTGCAAGGGAGAAAAGTATTTTTAGCTCTCAATATTCTTCGAAGCCTTTGGAAAATTTTTCTAACCCTAAATTCTGAAAGGAGATGGTCTATTTATAGAATTTGAGATGTTTTGGTTAGAAATATCTTTCAAAATGGCCAGCTGGCAGATTCCCGCCAGAGATGCTTTCCATCACTAATGAGACCCGGCCGGGTCCAAATACCCACGGCTGGGCCAAATAACCCACGGTCATGCCTAAAAGTTTCCTCCTGGCCTACTGCTGTATGGTCAGTGCAAGTTGGAGAAATGCTTAGAAAATAAGGTTTCAAGGCCTAAAACATTTTGGTCAAAATAGGGTGTAAGGTTAGGATTTAGAGCTTGAACCCGGATTTCTTTGCTGAGTTCAAAAGATTGCACAGTGTAACTTTCATCATTAAGCGTTCATAATGAAGCGCCCAAGTCTTGGGGGTGGTCAAAATGAGGTGTTTACACCACTCCATTTCCCCTCTTTAACCCCCAACTGTTTTGCCCTTCCCACTACCCCTGCCTCCCCTAGCCCTAAAGACATCTTTTTTACCCTCTCATAGGCCCTCGATGCCATCTCCCTCTCTGTCACGACCCCATCCCACCCCAAACAAGATAGTAGTTATGATCGGCCAGTAGTGTCTGACTACCAAAGGCCTAGCAAGACAAGACAATGTTGGACTAAAACATTGGGACTTATGCAGAAAAACATCTGTCCATTAATTACCAAAACTCCATTCAGAGCATATGCACAAGTCATATGATACAAACACAATATTCATGTATCTTTGACATTTACAAGCTCAACATCCAAAAAGGAAAATACAACATTTGCAAATATACAATCACCACCAAAAAACAAAAAAACCTTGTGTATAAGATCGTCCTCTCAAATGGTAACTTCCAAAAGTAGAAACTGGATCTCTCTTCCTCAATCTAATCACCGGCATCACTTACATGTATATAGGGGAGAGGGGTGGGCTAAAGCCTAGTGAGTAGCAATATAGTAAAGTGGTATATGAATAAACACCAACAAGCTTTATTAAAACCAAGCACATAATCATTTTGAACATAATATAGCTTTTCAATAAAAACAGGTCTATCTAGCAACAGATACATAGCGATGAACATTCTCAAGGCACTTTGAGTCGAGAGTCAAGAGGCCACAACTAGTGGCAGAGATCAATTAACAAAAGGTTATTGGTATGATTCCCAATAACAAACAAGTTCCAAGATGTCATCTTAATACATGATATAAAAATTATATGATGTTCATTCATAGTAAAACATCAGCATAATCTTCTAAACATATCATATGCTTGTATTTCGAATCATAATTTAAAAAAACATAACTTTACTACACTACTACTCACAATTGGCTCCGTGAACAAGGGTTTAAACCTCCTCAAGCAAACCTATACAAGACAAGAACAAAACATTGAAGCATTTGAACAATCTTTAAACTTCCTATATTAATTTATCCAGTGTTTTTTAAGGCGAAAAGCGAACCGAGGCGACAAGGTCTCCTAACGCCTAAGCACGAGGCGACGAGGCGAGACAAGGGCTTCATCGAATCAAGGCGACCACAAATGATATTTTTTTAAAATAAATAGTACAGGCAAAAATATAAATATTTTCAAGAACCATCATTCATTCCAAATACTAAATATCCATAAATAACAGAAAATATCCAACAAAGACAAATACAATCCAACAATCCAAAGACTCTAAAAATCATCTTCAACATCAGGCAAATGAACTTCTTCTTCATTATCATTGACTTCATCATATCCCTCCGCATCTTCTTCCTCTCCCCCATCTGAAATTGACTCTTCCTCATCAATAAGTTGTAATCTAGGTCTAGCCGCTGATTTTGAAGTTGAACGACCCCTTTCTATTGCCCTTGTTGATCTAGTTCTTTGGCTACTTTCCTCAACTCCAGCAGGTCTAGCAACATCATCCCATGTCAAAGTATCATCCTCAAAGACAAGTTCCTCCTCCATCCTCCCAACCAACCACTTGTTACTTTCATCAATATCTGTCAAAGCAATGGGATCAATAGTGTCATGGAATTGTATCGACGTCTCAATGCTCTATTATACTTGAGAAATACCAAGTCATTCAGATGTTTTTGAGCTAACCTATTTCTCTTTTTGGTGTGAATCTGCAAAAATTCAAACCAAATAAAAATATTCAAATTTTTATTTATGTATTAATAAATTTATAGGTATTCATATTCACTACATTTAAAAATAGGTACTCACATGTTCAAACACACTCCAATTCCGCTCACATCCAGATGAACTACAAGTTAGACTAAGAATTTTGATGGAAAATGTTTGCAAATGTGGCGTTTCAGAACCATATGCACTCCACCAATCAGTTGTTGATTATAACTAATTAATTAGAAAGAAAATTTAAAATATAAAAAACTAACTAAAATTACTTAAGTATAAAATATAAATCACCTGGTGCCCTTGTAGTTCTTTGTCTAATGGCCAAAGCCATCCCAAAGAGACCTTCAGCTTTCTTGTAGGTAGTCAACTCTGCGCAAACTTTATCTTGTGTCTCATTGTTTGGGAACAACCTTTGTATGCATTTATACAGGCCTGACATGACTTCCTCATCTTTCTCAATGTTCGGATTTGCGTAAAAATACTCTGGGTTTAAATAATACCTAGCTGCATGCAAAGGCCTATGCAATTGAACATTCCATCTATTGTCAACTATTTCAAAAAACTCCTTGTACTTCTCTTCATTTCCATTAAATAATTTTGCAATGGCTTCTTTAGCCCTATCCATTGCCTCATAAATATATCCCATGGGAGGCTTTCTCTCACCATCAACCAATTGCAGCATACGAACAAGAGGACTTGATATTTTGAAAGCATAAAGAGCAGTGTTCCAAAAAGAAGGCATTAATATAACTTGTGCTGTCTTTTTACCCTGTGGTTCCTTCGCCCATTTGCTTGTGGTCCATTCCTCTGAAGTGAACATCTTCAAGTTAGTTTGTTGTTGATGAATCCATGATAAAGTTAGAAAAGCAGTTGCAAATCGAGTTTTTGCTGGTTTGATCAAATCCTTGCACTGGGTAAATTGCCTCATCATATTCAACAAACTAGAGCGGTTCACAATATAACCATGCACCGCAATTGCCTTTTCAAATGTCTTGTTGAAGTTGGGAATTTCGAAAATGTCCTCCAACATCAAGTCCAAGCAATGAGCTGCACATGGTGTCCAATACCAATGTGGCCGCTTTGCCTCCAAAAACTTCCCTATTACAAGTTTAAAAAAAAAAAAAAAAAAAAAAAAAAAAAAGAAAAGAAAAAAGAACGAGTTTTTAATATGAGAATTGCATATTCATATTGTAAGTAAGTACTAAGTAAATGTATACTACTAAGTTACTAACCGGCCAACACATTTGCTAAGGCACTATCTGTAACAACTTGAACCACGTTGGCTTCACCAATACGGTCAACAAAGTTGTCAAGCAATTCAAACATCTTATTTGCATCCTTGGATAAGCTAGAAGCATCAAAGGATTCAATAAACATTGATCCTCTTAGGCAATTAACCAAAAAATTAATTAATGCCCTGTTTCTTTTGTCCTTCCACCCATCAGCCATTAAAGAGCATCCATATGTTACCCAATCTTTTTTATGATCCTCCATGGTCTTATTAGTGTGGTCTACCTCTTTCTGCAAATAAGGAACCCACACCTCATGATAGCTTGGTGGTTTCATGCCAAGACCATATTGCCCAAAAGCTTCAACCATTGGCCCAAAACTATTGTAGTTCACAACACTGAAAGGTATACCCGTATCATACATCCACCTCGAAAACCAAACAAGAGCCCGATCTCTCAACACCTTCTTGCTAGGATCATTATCATCAATTCTTGTTTGCTTCCCCTTGGCTTTACAATTTTCGGATCATGGGTGAAGTACACATCCATGGGTCCCTTTTGCTTTGGTTGTTTGGAAGCAATAGATTTGAAGGAGCTACTTCCTTGTTCTCGATGGGTAGAACCTTTAGTAGGAACAGGTCTTTTACCATTTTGATTTATCTCAAGAATTTCATCATCATCATCATCTTCATCATTACCCATCTCATCAAAATCAGGAATCATCCTCAATTGCACCTTTGATTGACTTTTTTGAGACATATAGTCTTTAATCTCATCTTTGACATGAGATGGACATTTTTTACAAGCAACAACATTTTTATAACCACCAGCAAGATGTTGCTTGACTCGGTAAACACCGCCATTCATTTCTTTGTCACAAAAGTTGCAAATGAACTTTGAAAGATTTTGGGGATTTACCATCCGTGCATATTGCCATGCTGGATCTTTTTTACTTTCACTCGACTTTGACATCTAATTCTAACCAACCAAGCAATTCAATGTTATGAAACGAAGAAACAATTAAAGTGTAAAGAAATAAACAATTTCAGCATAAAGAAATTAAAGAACAACATATTTTTAGCAGTAAAATAATTGAAAATTTTCAGCAAAATTAATTCAAATTTTTTCAGCAAAATAATTATACAATTAACACAACAAAATAATTGTAAAATAACACAGCAAAATAATTAAACAATTGTAAAATCAATTTAGTAAAATTAATTGAAAAAATTGTCTACAAAATAAATAAGAAGAGAAACAAAAACAAGAACCAAGGAAGGGAAAAAAAAAAAAAAAAAAAAAAAAAAAAAAAAAAAAGGTCTGCTGACTGAAACAAAGTTCTTCAAGACGACGAAAAAAAAAAAGATGAAGAAAAGAAGACGAAGAAGCAGCAGCAGGAGAAGACAAAGAGAAGAAAGGAAGAAGAAGAAGTAAGTACTGACCTCTGATAATCGACTAGAACGATGTCCGAAGAAGGAAGAAGAAGACGCAGGTAATCAGCGAGGTTCTTCGAAGCAATTGTCGACTGGAACGAAGTCGACTTAGGGTTTCGACTTCTTATTTAGTAGAAAGCAATTATAAAGTGCAATCCATGTCCACAAATAGCACAAAAGTCATCCAAATGAAGGGCCCAGATCTTTCGAACTGAAATCAGACAAAAACTAGTGAAGCGTCGCTTCGCATCGCCTCTCACTTCGTCACCTAAGCCTCGCTTCATGCGCTTCGACTTCGCTTCACCATTTCGCCTCGCCTCAGTTGGTATGAAGCGCTACATGGTCGCCTCGCCTCGCTTAGCGCTTAGTCGCGCCTTTGATAACACTGAATTTATCATGCAATTAGGTTTTAATCCTCTTTTCTATTTAAACATATCTCAAGTGGGTTTCTAATAATGTTACCCTTGTGTCTGGTGTCAAAACATTCCTATGAGTGTCCAAAGAAAGGGAGAAAAAAATGAATGAAATCAAGTTTTCAGCTTCCTAAAATTAGTCAGTCCACTCGAGCGGTGAATGGGTACCTCCCAAAAGTGGCAGACCTGCAAAACTAGATATTGAGAGTTTCTAAAGTGCGCTCCTGTGGTACATTAACCGCTCGAGCGGTTGGCCGATCTAGACAGATCTTTACACCTGCAAACAATAAAACTTCTGGATGTCTGTTGTGTCCGCTCGTGCGGTCTTCTCACCACTCAAGCGGTGACGAGCAAAAAGCTGTTGTGCAAATTCTGCTCTGTTTTGAAAGTTATTCCAAGGCTTCTATGGCTAGGTTTTTAGCAAATTCAACTCACAAACATGCATATCTAACTTTAATCATGATTCCATACTTGTTTTCGAGATCAAAAACATCAAATCTTTATTTGTTTCTGAGGTTTGAAACATAGTACAAGCTTAAATGAGAAATTACATAGTTTTTCAACTTTTGCTTCTAAAACTCAAGATCAATTTGTGAAATCATAGAAAATCAAGAGAACATGTGAAAATAATAGTGTAAGAACATCCAAAATACCAAAAACCTAAAACCTATTCAAAAGATTGAAAATCCTAAGTTTCCTCACTAATTCATCATGCTAGCAAGCTTCTCTTCTTTTTCCTCTAAGTCCTTCATTCCTAACCCATTTTCATCCTAACTTTTCTTGATTTATGATACTAAGGAGGTCTACTATGGGATTTAGAGAGTCTCACCTTGGAACACTTCTAGGATGGTTTTTGATTGAATCTCTTTGAGTCCTCCCTTTTCTCCTTCCTTTATCTCCTTTCACCTTTCTTTCTCTTCTTTCTCTCGGTTGTTCTACCAACTTGCTGATTTCTCTCCTTTTGTTTGTTTTGGGACATGAGATTTTATCGTGTGTGGTTGGGGCAAAGTTGCACAATTCATTAGTTACTAATTTCCTTGCTTGAAGCTAATTGATCTAACTTAGTAGGCGTTTGGGGTAGGTAAAAAAAGTACATACACTTATTTGGGTCATATCTATCAACATCTCCTCTCTATTTTTCTAACCACTTTATTTTTCTACACATTTTTTTTTATAAAAAGTCAAAAAGTGCACTTATTTAAAACATCCCAAACCACCCCTTAGAGTTCATTAATTCATTCTTATCCTAATCAGACTCAATCTAATTAATCTCCACTAATCATACTTAATTATTACTAATCCTAATTAGCAAAATAACAAATAGCATGAAATGGTCAAGGTTGTTAGTCTAAGGCCTTTAAGTTCCTCACTTAAGGTATAAGCTCATCCTATGATTCTGAAATCAAGTTCTAAGCTATCTCCTAACTCAAATCGCATAACAAACAAATTTTAACATATCTTTCCAAACTTCTTCTTCCTCTCATTCTAATGCTAGCAAGTCCTAAGTCACACAACTACATAACATATAGCATGAATGCATGAACAATTAAATATACAAGATGCATCAATGAGTTTGGTTGTCACACTCTCCCTCCCCCTCCCCTTCCCCCAACCCTTCGAAGACCCCTGTGTGTGTGTGTGTGTGTGGAGAGAAATATATATCCATAGATGCATTAATTTCAAGTGAGAGATTTTAGTGAGTTAACTCACTGAGTTAAATGTATAAATCAATCAGTTAAATGGAAGTGAGAGCAAATTGACTATTTTGCCCTTAAAAACTCGGCACATGTTGTCCATGTGTGCCTTTTCTGTCCAAATGCTTAACAGAAATTATCTATTAGATCAAATTGACACAAAATACAAAATTCAAGGTCAAAATCAAGCAAATTAAAATTAGCTGTACAAAAATGACACACCATGTAAATTACGGGGACCATTAGCATAATTTATCCTAAAAACTAAAACGAAAAAAAAAGGAAAAATATATGATACATCTCTAAAGATCAAAATAATTTTCAATTGAAGTAAATTGGGAAAAATTATATATTTCACAATTCAAACACAAAAAAGAATTATATTTTAGCTTTTTAGTATCAAGGGAAAAATAAATTAGAAAAATAAATTTCCAGTGTTGCGTCCAAAAGGGAAAAATTAAAATGAATAGAGAGAGAGAGAGAGAGAGAGAGAGAGAGAGAAGCACTATGTATTGGTTATGGAACATGGGAGATAGTATACATGCCAACAAAGTCTGAGTTTTTAAACCCTGTTCGGCAGGTTGATGTAAATTTTTTGTTCCAACAGTGACCAACCCAACAAACACCCATATCCAACCAGTACTGGTACAAAACGACGTCGTTTTAAAAATGGCGACCAATTTTTTTTGTCGCAAAAAAAATTCAATTTCCGCCTAGACAGACTTTCAAATTTTCCTCCCAAAGTTTTGGCGACCAAAATACCAGATTAGTCGCAGAAAAGGTACCTTAGCCGACAAACTTCTTTAGTCGCCAAATCTTAATCAACGGCGACTAAAATATTTGTTGCTAAAAATACTCATTTCGCGACTAATTTATTTTTGGTCGGCAAAATGTGGCATTCCGCGACTAAATTTGTAGTTGGCCGCCAAAAGCATACCAATTTCTGCGACTAACTCATTTTTGGTCGCCAAAATGTGACCTTCTGCAACCAACTCATATTTGGTCGCCAAAAATATTGATCATTCGCGACTAATTAATATTTGGTCGCCAAATGTCACTTTTTTGCGACTAAAATTTTTTTGGTCGGCAAAAGTGGTCGGCAAATGTGTGAATTCTTGTAGTGAGTTCTAACCTGTGCATATTACGCAGGTTAATTTGAGCAAGCCAATTACAACCCGATAAAAGAATTGGACTGGTTTGGGCAGGTTCAACAGAATTATTAATGGGTGGGTTCACAGGTGCAAATTAGTATTGCCACCTCTCTACTTCAGACCTTCACTGGTTCACTGATAAGCCCGTTGAGGATGATGAAGCAGCCACTGGCTAATGAGTCGTCGGAGAATTCTGATGGAGAATGTCTACGGAGTTATTCTTGACAATCCCATAAATGAAAAAGACAAAGCTATAAATAGTGGAAATAATATAAAATGATGTAAAGTGGTATGGAGGCTTTTATAAATAATATAAAGGTGACAAACAACTATAATTAGCCACATTAATTTTTTAAATTAGAATCTAATCAAGTTATGAAGAAAGGTTTTTCGTCCTCTCTTTCCCATCATTTAGGATATAATTTTTGAGTTGAGAGCAAGAAGAGGTTTGGTTCCAAATTATTATTCTAGAAAGAAAGAGACTTACTGTGTCACGCTCATGAAAAAGGGGTTGCTGGAGTGATGGATATGAAAAACTTAGCTGCTCGTAGAGTTGGATGGTGCTATCATCGGTGCTTGATTCCTGCAATGACGCATCGAAGAAAGAGATTTATGAACACAATATCAGATTTTTCAGATATAGTCCCTACTTCCTTGTTTGATGTCCATGGCAACCCTCACACTGGTGTCTACTTTTAGATTTTATATTTTATATTTTAACATTCTTAAACCAAATAATACATACTATACTATGCTCATAAGACAAAACAACATTAGCTAGTAAGTGTTCAAATGACTAGAATTCTCTAATTTATGAATAGAAATACAAACCGATACAACCAAAAAAAATATTCAGAATCAAAAGTCAAATAACAATTTAGTTTCATCTCTCTCTGTCTGTGCACTAACAGAAGTTTGACAAGGAACAAAGATTCACATAAATCTAGATAGCGTTAAATTTGAAGAGGAAGACCTTCAAATTGTTCCTGGACATATCAGCTGATGATGTTATCCCAAGAACAACAGAGAGCACTAGGCTCAGTTTTTCATTCCATTCAAGAGAATTCCAAGCCCTGTCAAGCTGCAAAACATTTCAAGAAAATTAATAAATCATATTTTTGTTATTTGTCGCAATATATACGCAACACAGCCCATCTCCAAGAAAAAGGAAAGAACATAGAATGAAGTAGAGCATGTGTAACTGCCCAAGTAAAAATAGAATTACCAAAACTAGGATTTTTGGGCCTATTTGAAATACCAAGCTGAGTAGTTTACAAATTACAATGGTGACACATCTTTCATGTCGTAAAGATGTACTTACAGTTAGGTCGATGCCCCAAAAGTACTTGAGCTCCAACTTCTTCAGATGCTTTTCGAGCAGCACGAAACAGCGTAGTAAGTGAAACAATTGTGGTGATCTCATCAATACATCTGAAAGATTGTTTTCTCACAAGTCTACTGCCTCATCCCCAAACGGTCTGTTCACGTCTGAAGAGAGTTTTGATGAGAAAGCTGCCAACAGTAGACGTAATGCTAAAGTGTTTATACCTTATACCTTAACAGCTTATAGCTTATAACCATGAACATAAGCTGATTTCTGACTTATAAATTAAGCTTCTCCTGCCCCACTCAAAGAATAAGTTGATTTCTGACTTACAAAAAGCTATAAGCTGTATTGTTTGTTGGAAATGGTTATAAAATTCTGGGTAAAACCAGAATTTTTTCCTAAGTTTGGTCTAATTTTTAGGTGGGCTCCGTGCATCGATTTACACGGGTCAAAGTGGTAACGCGTTCTATGCCGCGTTGTGATTCACGTGGTATATTTGGTTGCTCAAAACCATTACCAAGTGAATGGGAAATTGAAGCCAAAGTATGCTCCATGGAAATGGAGTTTTGGTGGAAATTCCTTAAAGGTTTGAATAAGGCTTGTCCCACATTGATTTGGTGGGAGGTTTTGAAAGGGTTTATAAGGCATGAGTTTGGTACTTGGGGTGTGCCCCAAGGGGTACCCAAGGGTTTTAGAGGGAGAGGTTATGGGCAAAATGGGCTAGACCCATTGGACCCAAAAATCACCACACGCGCGCGCCGCCGCCGCCGTCTGTCCGGTCGGGCGGGCTGGGCTTGGGCGCGGGTGCGTGGTGTGAGGTTGGGCTTGTTCGGTCCAATACTAATCTTTTTGGGCAAAAAACATTTGAATTTAATTCAAATAAACTGGTTTGGATTTTTTGTTCATCCAAACAGAGCCCTTCCCGTTTTTTATCTGTTTGAATGGTTAATCCAACAGATTCAAATCTGTTTGAATTTAAACCCAACAGGTTTCATACCTGTTCAATTCAAAACCAAGAGCCACATTTACATCTATAAATAGACTAGCCTCCCATTTGGATTTTCACTCCAATTTTCGTACTCCATCCTCTCTATAATTCTCTCTGCATTTTGCTGCATTTTTATTCTGAAAGAAAGAGTGTAAACACTTAGTATGTTCGTAAGGCAAACAATTTGTAATGCTGCTATTGTTTGTGGTAAGATCATTTCATCCTGGGAGATAGACGTCCAAATTCTGAAAGCACTGTGGAGAGGACGAATCTGTCTTAAGGACACAGTATTAAACACTGGACTTGATCAGAAAAGTTATTCAAAGAAATTAACCAAGTAAGTTGTTTAATATTATTCTGCTTTTAATTTGTTTATTTAATCAGATTTTAATTTTATTTTTTGTAACAAAATAAAATCTGTTATTTATTTATTTATTTCTATTTCGAGTTTGATTTTTGTAATCAAACATATTCTCTCCTTTTCTTTATTTCTTTAATTCTAATTGTTGTTTTGTACACAATAGAATTAAAATCTTTTAAATACAGTGAAGATTGTTCCAACATTGTTAAGCTAAACCAAACACATCAAAATAGCTTAAATTAAGCTGAACGCTGAAATAAGCTGAAATTAAGCTGTACCAAACAGGGCCACTGTCAATTTGAAAAACAATAATCATCTTTGCTTCAAAGGCACATGGCAATAATATGCGCACAAATCTTACGCACCCAAGTTTAAGCTACGACCCACCACACAAAATCCAGAACCACTAGAAAACATATTCAACCTCATTTGCTGGCCAAATTCACCATCATTGGACATGTACATAATCCCCGCTCTGAAGATGAAATCTGCAACAATTGAAGTTAAGCCATGGATGGTGCACTTAAAAAAAAATAATAGTTCAACAGACATGAGGGCTCTTACAGAAATTTTCTTAAGGATATGTACACAACAGAACCAATCCAATAATCTTAGCATCCTTTCTAGTAATAAAAAAAATACTAAAAAAAAAAAATCTTCATTTGAGAACCTTTTTTATCTATTTGTTTGATAGTTTTTTAATAGGCATTCCCAAAAGTTCTAAGTTTGGGATGGATTGATGTGGTTCCTCGACACCTAGGACATCAGAATAGTGAAGCATGAACAGAGAGAGGCATAAGAGAACGAGCAAGCATATCTGACTCTGCATATAAAATGATCAAAAAAATTTATGGCAAAATTCATTGGGAAAATTACAAATTAATGGTGCCTTCACAAAATATTTATAAATTCATGAAAAAGTTTATAACTTCAATTATTAAAGTTATTAAAGTTCACCATTGATTTGAATTTTTTTTTTTTTTTTTTTGAAAACATCCACTCAATTGCAATTTCCCCAAATTCATTTTACCCCTTCGTGGTTTGATGCCAGAGCACTTTATCCCTATGGTTCAATTTATGTTCCCTAGAACGTGGATGATTCTGCTATCTAGAATGAGAACCGAAACATGATACACTGCATGCTCTAAAATATGGTACAATAGGAGCAAGGTTGTTAAGATCACGATCCGGATTGTAAGATGGTACGATCCTACAATCCTACTATTTGGATTGGGGCCATGTCAAGATCGTGGTGGGACCGGTAGGATCGTAACAGGATTGTGATTCCATGCGATCCTGTTTAGTAGGGATTTTTTGGCTGCCTTTAAGTCAAACAGCCCTTTATTGGACAAAAGAAGGACAAAAAATGACTCTATGAGCTGCAATTACGACAAGAGAAATTGGGGAAAGAGAAATTGGACATCAAACTTCAAATTTTGTGTAACTACTAACCAGGTATGCTCCTTTTCTGTCTTTTTCTTTGCTGCTTCTTCTTCTTCTTCGTTGCTCTTCTTTTTCTTCAAATCTTCCTTCTCTGTCTTCGTCTTCTTCTTCTTCTTCGACTCTTCTCTGCTTCGAATCCTCCTTCTCTGTCTTCGACTTCTTTTTATTCCCTTCAAGTTCTATTTCTGTTTGATATATTATATATATAATATTTATATTTATATATTTATTTGTGTGAATGAAAACCAAAAAAATATTTTTTCCAATCAATTTTATATATATATAATAGTTATATATATATGATTAATGTTGATTATAGCAATGATGATAATTTTGGCGACCATGATGACTTATTTTAGTCTTTTATTTGTTCTACCCTTATTTAGTTTGTCTTCTTTTCATTAAGAAACAATGACAATGGTGTGTAAGTGTTGGTATTTTTTTGATCATGCTTTCGACTTCTTTTTTTGAGAAAAAAATGTTTGAATGCTTCCTTTAATTGCTATATTTCTCTCTCTTTTTTTTTTTTTTTTTTTTTTTTTTTTTTTTTTTTGAGTCATTCTATATTCATTTTGATAGTATTACTTAGTCATAAAAAAATTATTGTATTTTTTTTTTCATTTTAATAGGATCTTACGATATCCTATGATCCAATCCAGCAGACCACCAAAATGATCTTGTGTAGGATCCCAATCTTAACAACCTTGGATAAGAGTAAACTTGTATAAATTACACTATAAGAATTTAAGATAGTTCTATAAAAGATTTCTTTTAAACATTAAGCATCCAATAAATTGTATGTTTTCCTTTTCCAAATTAATCATATATAGCAACTGCTAAGGGGTGGACAATGATTGGGCTAGGCCGGCTTCAAGCCAGGCTTGCACTACCTAATAAAGGATTGTCTATCCAAGCCCAACCCGAACATCAAGCCTATATGGTTAACCCAAGCCCAACCCTACAAAAAATTATAATTCTCAAACCTGTCCATTAGACATGTATATATATATGAGTTTGTTTGTTACAAAAGAAGAAAAAAAAAATGACTTTTTATTTTTAATAGATAGACAGGCCTGAACATCGTTTATTTGTTCGGAAACAAGTAACCGAACATTTCTTATTTCTTTGGGGATAGATAATCGAAGTAACAATAGAAGAAGACAAATAAAGGAGGTCAGACCACCCTTAGGTGGTCGACGGCCGGTTGACCAGAGGGTCGATAGGTGGGTGAAATCTTGCTCAGTTTTACTTACACAAAGAGCATACAAGTACAGTGAGGCCATGGATGAATGACATAAATCCAACCAAAGAAGCATGAAAGTGGATTGTATTGTGTGTGGAAAAATAAAAATAATAATAATAATAATAATAATAATAATAATAATAATAATAATAATAATAATAATAATAATAATAATAATCAAACAAATTGACAAATCTCGTAATAGTAGAGAAAAAACTTCTGAATCACCACAAATTTTTTCCATTGATTTTGGAAGGTTCCACCGTCGTGGGTTTTGTTAGGATTTTGGGAGAGAAGATTTTTGGGTTGTGGGGAGTGTGGGGGTGTGCATTTGAATGGGGGGAATGTTTTTATAAGGATAATTTTAGTATTATTTGGGGGGAGAAAAGAAATTTTAAGAGTTTTACAATTTATAAATGGGGGTCCAAAGAAATGGGGGGGGGTTCAAAATAATTGATGGGGTACTAATAGCAGCACTCTAAAAAATAAGTGAAATTAATACAACAAAAAGACAATTTTAGCCTCATCTTCTCCAAATCTACAATTATATTAAGATGTTAATTAAATTAAATGAAATTAAAATATAATTAAGGTTTGATCTAAAATATAAAATATAATTAAGAATTGACATAAAATATAATTAAATTAAAATTAAATTAAGATGTTAGGAATTACAATATATAATTAAAGATTTAGAATTAAATGTGATCTAAAATATAATTAAATTAAAATTAGATTAAAAAGTTAGGAATTACAATAAATAATTAGTAATTTTTTATTAATTGTGATTTAATTGAATTAATGTTATAAATTATAAATTATGTACATGAGAGAGACCAATAACAAAAAAAAACACACACACACACACATAGGATTTAAGGGTATTATAGAAAGAAATTATGTACAAGGAATAAAAGAAAGAAATTCTCAAAGTATTATTAATCCAAAATTCAACCTCCTTGACCACAAGCCTATACATTAGTACTTATAACACGAGTTCAGTCAATCCTATCAAATCAAATCCAATAGAATCTACTAAATCTAAGCCAAACATCTTTCCGCACAAATTAACTCTTATATATCATTTTTTTTATAAGCAAACTAATTCTTATATAACTAAACCCTAGTATGTTGCTCATGTGATAAATCAAAGCATCTACCACGCCTTTACCATTTGTCAAATAAGAGTAAATAATCCATTTGGTGAAAGATTTTGGAGTTCTTAGCAGTAGCAAACATGTCTCTAGCAGTAAACAAATATAATTCAACAATGATACAGACAACTAGCAATGCCTTGTTGGCGAGTCTATTGCATATACAACCCTTGAAAGTCCAATTACAAAGGTAGCTGGTGCCCACCAAAAATAGCCACAAAAACTTCAGTTGTACCATGTTGGCTTTGTTGTTTCATGCCAACTAACTTACCCCTCCACTACCAATTGTGTTCACACAATCCTTCATGGGCTTCTACATCAGTTTGACATTTTGCTAAAGTTTTTTTTTTTAAAAAAATATAGATTATTTGTGATCGTCATTACTAAATAATCTCGTGTTCTACATTACTTGTTTTAAGTTAATATTTCTTTCTCTCACTTTTTGCTGGTTAGTGCTACTTCCAGTTGGGGCATAGGCTCCTCCACGACACAAGTAGCTGGTCATAAAGATAACAAGGGATAAAAGCACATAGCATGAAGATTGAGAGAATAACTTTTCGGGTGAATGTGAGAGAATAACTTAGCCACCAACTGTGAATGAATAACAAATATATTTGAACAAATAACAATTCAACAAATTAGTAGAAAAGAAAAGTAGAAGACAAAGCACACAAATATCAATGAAACAAATATTCCGCCATCCTATAAAGATAAGCTTGCATATACTTTGGTATGCGAAAGGAAGAAAAAGAAAAAGAAATTTACTACAATCTGTGTCTCAATAATTACACAAAATATATAATAAGAACTGTAAAAAAAAATAAAAATAAAAAAAAAAAGAAAAAAAAAAAGAAGAAGAAGCATGATGACAGTCAATATTCACAAAGACACTAAGAAATTGCATAAATTTGTGCATGATGTGTCAAATTTAAAAACAAAAAGAATGATCAATGTATTACGAGGAGAAAAAAAAAATAAATAAATAAATAAACCTACAATATAGCACATAATTGTTTACTACTTGGGTATCTCCTGATAACCAATTATCAAAAATTGATCAATTTGTTTTCCCCTTACTTTATCCCTTCAAAAACAACTTTAACAAATGGAATATATGCAACAATCTTAAACAGGTGCAGCAGAGAAACAATGCTTCAACCAACAAGCCTCAGTTAAAAACAAAGATATCAAATAGCAATAGCTCTAAAAATTGCATCAATTAATCTAAAATCTATTACGAAATCAGACTTGCCTGCTTCCGCCAATGCTCCACAACACGCACCACGCGCTCAACATCCACGGCCGATTCGCGAGAGAGTTTGGTTTACTTTTCAAAGTCCTGCTTTTAAATCTTAATTTGGATTCAACCTATTAATCAAACATGTTTTTAATTGTTTGTTCGATAAAGTTTAAAATTGAAAATTACAAATTTAGTATTGAGAATTTAATGATGAATTTTTAAACTTAAAAACTGTATGATAAAAATTTAAATATTTAAATAAAAATAAATTATTTAATATGTATAAAATTAAATTTGAAATTTATTATTTTTAAATTGTATATATTACTTTTTATTGTGATGGTGGTAGTGGCGGCGGTAGTGATGGTAGTAATAGTAGTAGTAGCGGTGGCATGATGGTGGTGGTTGTAGTGGTGGTGGTGGGGGCGGTGACGGTAGTGATGGCTGTGGGATGGTGGTAGTGGTAGTGGTAGTGGTAGCAGTAATGATGACGCTAGTAGTAGCGATGGTGACCATAGTAGCAGTGGCGGTGGCATGGTGGCTGTGGTAGTAATGGTGGTAGTAGTGGTGGTAGCGGTGGTGGCAGCGGTAGTGATAATGGTGGTGGTAATAGTAACCACGGTGATGGTAGTGTTGGTGGTGTTGATAATGAGTTTATAATAGTATATATTGATATTTATGTTTAGTATTTATAAATTTAGTAAAACTTAAGTAAGTTTCATATCACCTAAATTTTTCTTAAATTTTAGCTTACATTTTAAGAGACACTTAAATTTTTAAGTGATATCATTTGTGATTATCAAACGGATTTAATTGAATATCACTTATGTTTGGCATGCCCATTTGGACTAAAATAGCCATATATGACAAAATTGATTATTTTAGTTAAATAGGGGTAAAATGTTACATCTAAATCATAATTATTTCATTTTTTTTTCTCACAAAAGTCAAAAAGTCTATCCCAAACAAGACTTTTTAGCCCCAAACTAGCCTTTTTTGGGAATAGTTTTTTTTAATAATTTTTGACTTTTTGACTAAAATATAATATATAAAAAAAATATTATATTTGGAAAGAACTTTTTGACTTTTTATGAAAATATATGAAATAAAATATATGAATAAAATAAAAATAAATAAATTGACATTTTTGCCCTTCAAAGTTTCTTTTCAATCCGTGAGCATGTGACTTCCCCTAACATGCTGTCAGGTGAATAATGCAGCAGAGGTACGAGCAGCATGTCAGCTATATGCATGGGAAATAGAGAGTTGTTGCCACATAATGTTGGTATGGATATAATGGATTTCACCGATTTGTATATGTAAAAATATTTTTACAAATATATATATATATATATATATAAATTGGACTTTACCAATTTTGTAATTCGAAAAAAATGTCATACAAAAAAAAAAAAAATTTGTAATTTGTTTGACGAAAATGTTTTGTTATAATTTGTGGATTGTAATACTTCTTCCGTCTCAAAATATTAATCCCTTATTTCATTTTGCATTATCCCAAAATATTAGTCTCTTTTCAATAATAATACAAATTTCCTATTTTGGTCTTCTTTTAAATTCATTAACGATATAAAAAATGCAATTATGACAATAACTGACATGCTGGTTTTGACATAAAGAAGGGGTTCGAACACTCTGTTATAGCAGTACAATTATCTCCTCTTTACACGCTATATAGCAGTCCAGCCATATGCAGGTTTGACATAAAGGAGGGGTTCGGACAGAAATTAAAAGAAAAAAAAATATCCAAAAAGAAGGGGTAAAAAGGTCATTTGACCTCTTTTGTGCCATAGATCACATGATTGCAACATAGGTTTAGGTGTGTAGGACAAAATTGTAGGTTTTTTGATTTTTAAACTACAACACTTGTATGCCCAACGAGCCCCAAAATAGCCAAAAAAATTAAAAAACCAACCCACATTCCAAACAAAGGTTTAATATCAGTTTTAAATGTTGAGTCATGTTATCAAACACCCTTAAAATACAACTTAAATTACTTTCAAAACCTCTCTCTCTCTCTCTTTTTTTTTTTTTTTGAGTGGTTGGGACGTGCATTGCACATGACATTTGATTTTTCATCAATTGTTAATATTATAATTATGTGTGTCTCTTAAATTAATATGTGAACCTATTTTGGGAAATATGTTAAAAGTTGACTTTTTGGCTTTTTTTATTTTTATTTTTTATAGAAAAAATATGCAAAAAAGTAGAGAGATAATGTGATCCAAAAAAATCAAAAAGTCAATAAGTTGGTTTTGAACCCAATTGCCAAAAGAGTATGGCAACTTTATGGGTAAATTGATCTGTATCTAAAATACAACTAAATAATAAATAAATACATACTTGGCCAATGATAAAACAGTGATATAAACCATGATGGACAATTATAAATATTATGTATATCAGTATAGAAGTAGACATATGAAATAAAAAAGAGTAGCTATTTATAGAAGACTCTTCATGATTTTTAGAAAATATTATAAATTTGAGAGGGTAAAATTAGGATTTTAAAAAAGTAAAAAACATGACAGACTCTTCACACTTTTATAATAGTAGTAGATAAAAGGGAGATGGTTTGTTTATATTTATATAAAATTTTTAAAAGCAGATATATTGTTTTTGAGTGTTCAAATCCAAAAATAAAGAGATAATTGGTTTATACAGAACTCTTCATGATTTTTAGAAAATATAGTAAATTTGAGAGGGTAAAATTGGGATTTCAAAAAAGTATAAAACATGGCAGGCTCTTCACACTTTTATAGCAGTAGTAGATAGTAGATTATCAATCAATCACTTTTTCTCTCTCATCTCTCATCTTTCTTCTCACATTCTGTACATCAATCAATCAAAAAAAAAAAAAATAACATATCATCTCAAAATTATTTTCAAAGCTTATAACTAAACAAATTTTTTTTCTTTTCAAATCATGATTCAAAAACTCAAAATTTAAAATATAATTTCACACTCAAATCATAATTTTAAAACTAAACTAAACAGACCCTATGGTACGAGGTGTGGACTATATACATCATGTAACTAAAGAAAAAACGATATAATTTTATATTTTTGAATTATAATTAAAAAAAATTATCATAACTAAATACAACATAAGACATAATTAAAAATCTCAGGAGTTATAACTAAAATAATATTATAATAAAGAAAAAAATTGATCATAACTATAAAAAAAAATATCATAACTAATAGCATATATAATACACACCCTTTAAAAATGTGTTTATTAAAATTCAGAAATGATAGAGAACTCTAAACAATGAGTTGTAAAGTGACAGTGAATAAAAAAAAAGACCAAAATATCACATCAGTGGGTGGAGAAGTCTACTGATTAGAGCTCCCTTAGAACTCATTGTTTAGAGATCTGAAACATTTTTCATTAAAATTTCCCTATACTATATTGAGGTTTGTAATTGAAACGAAGGATTGGGAAGAAAGAGAGATAGGTTTTCAGGTAAGAAAAAAAAAAAATAGTAGGTTTTCATGTAGAATCGTCATGTTTGGTGGAATTTTATTAAATTAAAATTTGATAATTAGAAATTGAAAGTTAAAAATATTAATTTTTAAATTTTTAATTAATCAATTTATTTAAATTATAAATAAAAATTATATCAAATGATCTAATACAAATTCTTAAATTAAAATAAATTATAATCACCTTTTAAAATTTATACCAAACAGTCTTAATTAATAATTTGTTGAGATGAAAGTTATCAAAAATTTTTTTTAATGTGTTTCATATTCAGACAAAGTCAACATAATCGGCTACTGAGGACAAGTGAGGAATAAAAACTAGTTCCCTCTGGTTTGGATCGGATTGGAGAGTATTAATGGGTTCGTGGGACCCATTATGAGTCCTATTTCGATAATCCGAACCTTACAAAGTGTAAAACTTGTCTAATACTATATGCATGTAAAAAATCACATTAATCGGATATCGATAGCTATTTCATCGGATCAGATTTCTGTTAACTGTTTATTTTTTTACTGTCTATTTTTTTTTATACAAAGCTTATTTGATCACGTAGCTATCGATATTTGATCAACGTAATTTCTTACAAGCATATAGTAATTGACGAGTTCTACACATTGAACAGTTCGGATTATCGAAACAGGATTTGTAATAAACTTCTACAAATTTAACAATACTCTTTAATTCGATCTAAGACGGTAAGAAAACCAGAACCAAAAAAAGAGTCTGCTAACGCCCATGATGTAAGATTTTTGTCAATCGACAATGAATATCTTCCCCCCAGTTCAGACCTGAATGTCATAGCTAAAAATTTGAGTGGGGAGATAAATCTTTCTAAAAGTCTACTAATCTTAGCAGCAAATACTTTTGATAATAATTATGGAGCAATATTAAAATTAATACCTCTTAAACTATTGGACTAACAAATATATAGGCATTGGAGTGACAGTATTAAAGATACTGAAATAAAACCTATCCATTTATATATTATATAAGTAAAATAACATTTTTAACGAGGAAGCCTCTAAGGTCTCTAAATCCTCATTCTCAAATTGTTAATTTTTTATTTTAAATTATTTTTAAAAAAACACTATTGGCCATTAATTATTTAAAATTAATTATTATACCATAATTTGAAAATTTTGAAAAGAAAATATAAACTTTCTACTTTATACTCTTTCTTACGTAGCTTTCTCCCATTCCATATTTTGTTCAATTTTAAAATCCTACAACATTACAATTTCAATACATCCATTTTATCCCTAAAACATTATTACAATTCCTCCATAAGCTATTTTCTATCATCTCTCACTTCATACTTACACGGTAAGAACAAATCATGACAAGACATAAAAATTAAAAAAAAAAAAATGCTATGGAGAAAAAATCTGTCAAAGGTGAATATTATTGAAATTATCATCATCTTCTTCTTCTATTTTAGAATTTCTCTTAGGCCGCATTTGTTTGACGGATTAGATTGGATGGGATTGTTAATGAAAGGGTTGTTAATGTGGGGATTGTTAGTTAAGGGATTAAGTAAAAGTATGTTTGTTTTAATAATAGTATGAGAGATGGTTAGTGATGGGACTGTTAAATTATTTTTATATAAAATAAATAAATAAATTATTTATATATTAGAAAAATTAGAACAAATATTAAAACAAACAGGTGCACTTGGTAAAAAAAAAAAAAAAATTATATTAAATAGACTCAATTCCCTTACTATTTTCTTAATCCCACCCAAAATCCAGCCGAGCTAATCCCCCTATGTAAGGGTATTCATAGTCCCACGGGACTACTATCCCCTTCTAATTTTGCCAACCAAACATGAGCTATGTAGGACCCACAGGATTTATAGTCTAATCCCCCCCCCACTTATGGAGCCAAACAAACATGACCTTAGTATAACTTAATGCCTATTCAATCTCGCACCACATTATGAATTGTATTTCACCTTTTTTTTTTTTTTAGCAATAATGATGTGTAAAGTTGCTAAAAAATTAATCAATGAGTAGTGGATGGAGATATATAATTAAGCATTCAACTTTTAAACTTTTTATTTATTTGTTTTGACATTTTTTTTTTAATATTTTTATTTTGGTGTAAGTGTTGTATGGGTTACAATATAAGAATAGTGCATGCAGGATTTCACTCTTTGCCACCTTCTTGGCTGGCCCCATCACCTGAGATTATGGTGCTAGCTCGGAGAAACTAGCTGATACCAAAGAAGGTGATTCTGATGGCTATCGGTCAAACCATAGATCCAATTCTGTTGATGCCCGTGACAACCCCAATCTGTAATTAGCTAATAATCTCTAATTAAGACTAATAATTATGTGTTAATTATGCGTTTTGCATGTTATTTGAATTTATATCTGTCTGTTGAAGGAATGTCTGTCTGAATTTCTATTTCAATATGGAATTTGAAAGCCTTATCAGCAACTGAACATGAAATTGACTAGTTCAATGTGTTATTTGGAATTTTTAGAAGCTTATGGTAAGGTTAATTAGATTTTGATTCGAATCCAAATAATTAAAATAAATTAATTATTAAGTTATATTAAATTAACTCCAATCATATTTAATTAGCTTAAGTTAATCCAACCTATAAATATGTGATATAAGCTTAGCAAATCATTTCTTCTCTCATTTTCTTGAGCTCAAATATAGAGTGAGAGAGAGAACTTGAGTTAGAGGGAGAGAAATGTAAGACAACTACGAAGTTGAGCTTGAGATTTGGAGAATTGGGAAGAACAACTTAGAATTCTTGCTACGTGGAGACTTTAGGTGAGTAATCAACTCCCAACTTTTGTGTTTAAGTCACAAATTATGAGAATTCAAGAAAGTGTAGGAATTAATGCATGATTTGAACTAAGAAAGTAGAATTGGAAAACAAATCATACATGCATGCATATTTTATAACAATTTGAAGTTAAATTCCAAGAATTCTCTCATGCATATCATTATTTTAACTTGGTTTTGGAAATTCATCATGTTCTATGTCATTTTGTCTTCATTGATCATGTTTTCAAAGTAAAGAATTTAGATTATTACATGCATGTTCATAACATGTAAAGAAGAGCATAGTTTTGAAGAATTGCCATGCTGTTGGGCTTTGATTTTTTGAATTGAACTTCATTTCATGTTTTTCTACTAGTTTCGAAGTGTTTTATAAAGTTTTGACCCAAAAGAATGGGTTTTGATGTGTTAAACTTGTGTTTTGAACCTTGAATGCAAATCTGGAAATTCTAGAATTCGTAGGGTTCACTTGAGCGATGGTTCTTTCGCTCGAGCGTACTTTGCAAGCTCTCAGTACTTTTGAGGAGATTGATGGTTGGCTGGAGCGACCAAAAGACCCGAGAGTGATCACCCTTTGTTTTGAGCCTTGGCTCGAGCGACCAAAAAGTTAGCTCGAGCATAAAATAAAAGCATCCAGTACTTTTGTAGACCAAGAAGTCCGTTCGAGTGACCAATGCTTTGCTCGAGCGAACTGACCTACTTTCAGAAATTTTTTGTTAAGTGTTTCAAGTGCATAATTGCATCCTCATTTCATTCTAGGCATTCTTAAGCCATGGTTTAGGCCATAGTAATGAGGATATGAATTAGAAACACACTATGAGAAATTAAATCACGTTTAGCAAAATACAAAAAATGTGTTTCAGTGTGTATCTATCACATGCTTGTGTAGGTCACACACCAGTATCCGTCTGATCTATCTAATTCGTATGTTTTGCTTCTAGAGCTATCTGTGAGTAACAACTCTGTAAAGATACGTTTGTACTTAAGTATTTTCTGATTATATGGTATGCTTTATTTCTGAAAAGTTATTCTCTAATTAGAATGAATGATTGTCCAACTCTTTGAAATGTAATCGTGGCATCCTTAGCATCTGTTATCTGATATCTGTTATCTGTTACCTAATGCTACGGATCTCTGTGGGTTCCAATCATAAAACTATCTATGAAACTATAGACATCTCAGTTTTTACGGCCCTTAAGACTTA
Organism: Camellia granthamiana; assembly: GCA_036172215.1. Classification (NCBI taxonomy): domain Eukaryota; kingdom Viridiplantae; phylum Streptophyta; class Magnoliopsida; order Ericales; family Theaceae; genus Camellia; species Camellia granthamiana. The sequence goes on along the minus strand of CM069912.1, from coordinate 81,411,527 downwards.
GGCGCCATTGATTGATCACTCAATGATGAATATGTACGCTTGTCAAATGCTTGACTTCCTCAGTAAGAAATCTCAGTTTTGAACCTACAAACCTTGTGCATTGTTTTGGACAAAAACAGTGGTTTTTCAGGCCTGAGCATCCAGGGACCTGCAAACCCACTAGTGTAGCATGCTGCCCCTTAAGGTGGCATGCCATTCATTAGTGCAAAAAACCAGATATTTTCTGCCAGTTATCTCCACAGATACATGCATCATTCCAGCTGTGTTTATAGGGATATTTTCGAGGGTCTCTCATATATTTCTATATATAGATGACCCTCTCTTTTGTTAGAGAGGTTAGAAAAAATTTTGATCTTAGAAAATTTTGGAGAGCAAAAGTTTGGAAAAGTTCTCTCTCTCTCTACAATTCTCTCTCTCTCTCTTGCAACTTACATAACCTTTGCCTAAACACTCTAAACCAAACCTAGAGAGTTCCTTACTGAGGTGATTTGAGCTTGTATTTTAGCTCTTGAGGCTCTTGAGAGTGTGAAATAGTGGTTTGGGAATTCAAGGGATCATTTCTCTTCAAGAGGTATACATTCAAGTTCTTTTGTACCATCTTTTTCTCATCTTTTCTTGTTGTTTTTGAGTTGTTTGTTACCTGTATTTTTGGACTGAAACTCGTGGTTTAAGACCATTAAAGGTAGAGGGGTTGACAACCCTTCTTTGAACCTTGCTTCTAAAGCATTTGCCCTTGTGTTTCCCATTTTCTTATCAACTGTCTTTGAGCTTTTTTAACCCTGAATTTTAGAGTTTTTTAGAGGCAAAAATCATGTTTTAAAGTCCCAAAAAGTGGAGGGGTTAGCCTCCCCTTCTTGTGCTTGTGTGCTAGTTTTAATCTCTCAATATTTTAGCTTGTCGTTGTAGTTGTTTTGTCTTAATTCCAGCACTTTTTTAGACTGTTTTAGGACTATTTTTATGAGTTAGCTTTATTCATGCTTTGTATAGTATGCTTGTAGTGCAATAGTCCTCATAGACTTGGTAATTTAGGTCTTACCCACCAACCTATTTGAGTTGATAGCATTTATTTCGTACTTTCTATACTTGTGTTCACCTCTAAGCATCTCTACAACCTCTCCCCTTTCTTGGCTTTTTTTCTTTGTTTTGAGAGTTGCTCCAAAAAGGAGTGTTGTTTAAGCTTCAAGGGAGGTGGTATTGTGCTTAATGGTTTAATTCCATTGGGGGTTCATTACCAATGACATGATCTCCCTCTTATGCCTAAAACAATATTTGGTTTGCTACTTCTCTCCATTTGTGGACTTAAAGTTCATTATTGGACTCAATTGACTAATGAATGGAAGGTAATTAAAATGGAGTAATAAATTGGGGTTAAAATGAAGCAAGATAACAATATGATTTGGTGTTCAATCAGACGTTAATTGAATACATGGAGACTTGGCTCATTTCATACTTGTTAGTAATGAATTGGTTCAAGTTTCCAAGGCCAACCACTTCCCTTGATCAATCCATGATAGGGTGGAGATTTTGAGAGTCTTTTATTGTGCATTTATCAAAATTGTATCCCTTGGTTCATAAGTCATCATGCAATGAAATTGCACCGATTGATGGCTTGCGAATCAAGCCCACCCCTCATTTGGGCTATTTGATGATAAAGAGAGAGAGTGTGGACAAACATCCCTTGAGAATGCTCTGTTTGTGCTCTGTTTGTTCTTTGTTGTAGCAGGAAAAAACCAACATTAGTGGTCAGCTGGCCACTACTTTTGGGTTGCCGGCCACTTTTTCCAGCCAGGCAGTGTCCTTTTTCCAACAGAGTAGAGCAGAGGCTGAGGTAGAAAAGCAGTGCAATTTTCTAGCTGTGCAACAGAGGTATTCTGGCAGCAAAACAGGGGACTTTTTCGGGTGGAAATCCGCATGCATGCAATGGTCAACACTCATTCCTCGGGGCTCATAATAGTTAATTAATTAGCTAATTAATTGTGCATTGTAATTAGCTAGTTAGTTTTTGTATTAAACTAAGTAAAATAGTTAGTTAATTTTGTAATGTACTTATTTAATTAGCTAAAGTAATTAGTTAATTTTGTGTTGTGCCCGGTGCCACGGCTAATGCTACCAATTTTCAAGAAAACCAGGGCAATCCAGTAGAGCCAATTCCAGTACAAGCCTCCAAAACCCCTGTTTATCAAATTGAGGCTTCGTTCGAGTTCGAGGTTGACCTAACTACACTCAAGGTCAATAAACTGGAAAAGCTGTTCAAGAGAGCACAAGCGGTTAACTCCATCGCAGACATAGAGGATGGATATACTAATTGTGCAATTACATTGCCAGATTGGTTTAAAATGCTGCACATTGATCAATTCGACGGTTCTAGGGATCCGATGGTCAACTTGCGATTGTTTTTTGATATCCTACGGTCGATGGGCTTAACTAGACCACAGAAGCTGTCTTTCTTTGGCCGTACCATGTCTGGTATAGCAGCCATATGGTATGCTAAGTAGGAAGATTCTGTCAAATAGAATTGGGAGGAGATATCCGAGGCCTTCATTGCGCAGTACTCATACAATACTCAAATCGAGGTCACAGCTTGTGATCTTGAGGCAACATGCCAAGAGCCGAAGAAGGGTTTCTCTGAGTTTGTGACAAGAAGGAGGACCGAAGCCTCGATGATGACCACGAGGCCTTCCGAGAAGGATCAAATCAGAATGGTCGTCCGGAATCTGCATGGCAAGTTGTTGTAGAAAACAATTGTGCTCCCGTTATTTACATTTACAGAACTTCATGAAATGGGAGTGCAAATCGAAGATGCCATGAAGTAGGGGCATATTACAGATGAGAAGGAGCCGGCAAAAAGGCCGTTTGTTCATAGTTCCAATGCTGCCAGTGGTAGCACAGTTGCGAGGTCGTCAGACATAAGTGTTGTCACCACAACAAAAATTGCCGACCTCTTCGCCAACACAAGCTCATAAACATCGTCCAACCCTACTCGATCCCAGAGAACTTTTAACCAACTGTACATAACTCTGTCTCAAGCCATGAAGGTGCTAGTCAAGAAAGGACACCTCAAACCCTTAGAACCTCGCCCACTTCCTGATCCTCTCCCACCCAAACACAACCCTGCAAAATACTGTGCATTTCACCAACAGCATGGTCATGACATCGACCAGTGTTTTCGATTGCGTTATGAGATTCAGGATCTCATTGACAATAAGGTGACTGCCCCACCTCAAAAACTGAACGTAACCACAAATCTACTCTCAGCCCATAATCAAGTCCCCCCACCTTGAAATCTTAACCTGATCCATACACTTACCATGTCTTATGACCCCAGCGTATACATTACCCCCTCTCATCTTCCAAAACCAGCATTGTGTATCCCTGAGGGCACAGACTTGTGCATAATGGACACGTCTGGCTTACAGCCTAAGCTTTGTAGATCAGTGGTGACAACACCTGCCGTAGAAGATTCTGACCGTGGGGGAAGGTATGAATCTGTTGTTGATTTGGCAGACCTCAAAGAGGATTTAGACAACTTGCAATTCTTTGATGAGCATGATTAGGGAGATGTGCAGATTAGGTGGTTCAACTTGCATGGATCGATTGATAACACCGAATGGCTGAGTGATGAGCTAGACAAGGAAGAAGAAATTGAAATGAAAATAGAGAGAAAAGAAGCAGAGATAGCTGTAGTAGCCGGAAGGGCTGATGTGAAAGGAAAGCTGCTGGAGAGCGCTAGTGCGGAAAACCTAGCCCAAGAAGTGGGCATTGTGAACACTGTAGATATTGAACAGGAAGCAGCACTGAGGCAGTTGAACGAGAAAGAATCAAAGACAGCCGCGAAACCGTAATTTCATTGCACCTTGTGGGGAACACCTATGATGTGAAGGTGATACAAACAGAGCTAGACAACTGTTTGTCGGCTGCTGAAGGCGAATGGTGGGACGATAATGATCTGCATTTGGCCCATACTAACGAAGACTGGGGCGATTGCATTCCGGATAATACGTGGTATGCCGAGGAAATAGATCATCTCACTCGCAGTGGACAATATTTTAAGCCATCGCACCTGGATCAAGAAGAGGTGTCTGGAAAAGACAAAGAGGCCAAGAAATAGAAGGAGAAACAACTAGAAGAAGAGGCAGTATTAAAATAGCTCAAGAAAATCCAAGCTGACATCTCCATCTGGGGTCTTCTCATGGCCTCATGAGTACACCGGCAGGTAGTGTTTTCGACAATGGACGAGGCTAAGTTGTCCATTGACACCACACTCGAGCAGCTTGTGGGTTTGATCTTTTCAGGTAGTGCCAAGCCAATGCTTACTTTCTCTGACAAAAAGCTATCGCCGAAGGGCTTGGCTCACAACAAACTACTATACATATCTGTGGAATGCAAGGAGAAATGGGTGCCGGTAGTGTTGGTAGATACTGGTTCGACCATTAATGTCTGTCCTTCTCGTACCACCTACGCAATTAGCCTCAAACCAGCGGACTTTTTTTCCATAACCCAAGTAATACGGGCGTATGATAACACAAGTAGAGAGGTCATGGGTACAATATAAGTGAGAATCCAAGTGGGCCCATTAGAGTAAGAGATCGAGTTTCATGTCTTGAATGTGCCGACTACCTTTAATTTGTTGTTAGGGAGGCCTTGGTTGCACCATGTGAAGGTTGTCTCTTCCACTCTCTATCAGATATTGAAGTATCCTCATAGAGGAGGAGTGGCAATTGTTTTGGGAACACCTCCATCCATCCGCCACCAGAGGTGACTACGCCAGTGCTAGAGATCAAACATAGCGAGGAGAATGTATTCCTCTCGGGATTCACTCTGGCTAAAGCCCAGGTAGTGTAGAAAATTCTGGCCGCAGACGAAGGCATGTACATTAGCGCCTAGTCCATTTACTTTACGAACAAACTGCGGCACGTTCCAGGAATAGGGCTCGAAAAGAGTGGTCGGAAAGGTGCTACAACACTGGCGGAGGTGCCACACAACCCGCATGCTTTTAGACTGGGCTATGTGCCCACCAGAGAAGATTGGATCAGAAAGAGGGAAGAGATGAGAGGCAGAGCCAAGGCCAAGCAAGCCGAAAAACACTATGAACTCATCCTCAGGCCAATCTGGGGGACACTGAATGGCCGTTTTGTTCAGGAAGGAGAAGACTTCCCTTTTTGTGGCTTTCCCGAGCCTTGGGTAAATTCCTCGAAGCAGCGTGTCCCCGGCTTTGAGATCTTCTTTGACCATCAATTGTAGGATAGTGATGAGGAAAGGGCTGAACCAAGCATCAAAGCTGAACAGAGCACAGAAGGTTACTCAGATGGCAACGTAGAAAACTTGGGGGAATAACTTTACTGTCTCCATGATCGGGGAAGAACTAGGTGTGAACCCAACTAGTGGCATTTTGGATGCATCAGGGGCACCATGTTTTACTTGGCAACTGGAGGAAGGCTATCTTTCCGGTCCTGAATCGAGTGATGAGCCAGAATCTGATTTCTACTGAGTCTGTGGGGTTGGGATTAGATTCAAGTTCTTCTGAGTCTAATTCTAATATTTCTGGGGGTAGTAACCCGGATACCAAAGTCCTGTCTAGGTCTTTATTCAGCTTTTCTTTTGAGTTTGTAACCGAAGATCTGGACCTTTTGAATGAAAACTTTATAGATTTTGTGTACTTTTCTGTGCCGTTGGTTTATTATATTGACCAAGATTTTCAAAATTTTAATGAAAACAAAGGGGAAAAATTCCTTTGGTTTTGAAAAACTTGATTAATTGAGAGGAAGAGAGGTTTGTTAAACTCTGTAATAACCCCGACCCCTGATTAATGTTAAGTCATGATTAAGTATGCCTAATAGTGATTTAGGAGAAATCCGGAATTTAATTTGCATATGTATTGCATCATTTTTGTGTTTTTATCTGTCCAGCGTTAAATTATCTGTTTGCATTTTATATTTTAAATTGAGAATTGAGGGCCTTACCGGCGGCCGAACTAGAAATTGATTAATGTCTTATGATTGTCGGAATTTATATGATTTTATGGCATGCTTAATTGAAATGTGTTTGGGTATGATTAAATTAGATCAAATGAGCTACAATTACATAGTTGGTCTTAATCACAATTTTGCCAAGTTAGTGGACCACTTTGTCAAAACATGTTGAAGCCTCAGCACACTCTATTCAAACACATTTCCTCAGCTCATTTTTGTTGTCCTAACCGACTAGAGAGAGAGGAATATGAGAAATCTTGTGGTCTTCAAAGAATTGCTTGGAATTTAGTAGGATTGAAGGAGTCCTGCACATTTGAGCTTGTGCATCTTGCATTCAAGGTTTAAGGTAAGGGAATGCATCTTTTTAGTTATGAATTCAAGTCACTTCATCCTTGGTTCATGATAGATTGGTGACTAAAGCTAGAAATTGGTTTATAATGTTGATTTGGGTAGAGATTCATGCATGCATGTTCATAACATAGCATTTGGAAGTGTTTTCATAAGAATTCTTTGCATGCAAGGCCATATTCAAGTTATAGTCCATGAGTTCATCATGAATTGGAGTTTAATCTTGCATTTGAACATGTTTTAGAGCATTGGATTTCAAATAAACACTTGCATGTTTCACACACATCATGTTCTTTAAAGTATTGTTGAAATTGTATTTAATTGAATTACCTTTGGGCTTTGATTTCTCAAATTGACCTTCAAAACATGCTATTCTATGAGTTTAAAAGTGTTCTCCGGAAAATTAGCCCAAAAGGATCGACTTTGACACATTTAAACTTGGTTTTGAGCTTGAAGGTTCAATCTGGAATTTCCAGAATTTGGACTGACGCTCGAGCGAGAAAAGTGGTGCTTGAGCGTGGAATTCGACCATCCAGTACCTTGCACTGTTTTACAGTACGCTCGAGCGGGTACCTGAGTCACACGCTCGAGCGGGGGTCGAGCGCCCGTCGAGCGTGATTTTCACCCATCCAGTACTTTTGTCACATTTTGCAGACCGCTCAAGCGGGAAGGTTTACGCTCGAGCGGAAACTTTTGTTTGCCTGTACGCTCGAGCGGGGAAACCCACGCTCGAGCGGGACCCCTGTTTTCTGAAAATTATGAAAAATATTTTTTAAGGCATTTTTGCATCCTCATTCTATCCTAGGCATTCCTAGGCTATGTTTAAGACCCCATATTGAGAATAAGAGATTAGAAACACACTAGGAGCCAACGAAATAAGTTTTGTACATTTAAACGTGTGTTTCAAGTGTGTGTCCCTTATGTGTCGTGTAGGTCACGTGCCACGTCCTGTCTGATCAATCTGCTTTGTCTATCTGTCTCCGAGCCCACTGTGAGTAATAACTCTGTAAAGTTATGTTTAACTTTAAGTATTTTCCGACTGATATGATATGATCTGTTTTTCTGAAATGCTACTTTATGAGTTATGAATGAATGTCCAATTTTCTGAAATGTATTGTGGCACCCTTAGTTCACGTGGCCCTCGCCCGGGGGTAACAATACCGCGGCCAATCTATATCTGGCCCTTGCCTGGGGGTAACAATACCATGGCGACTTGTGCGCAAGATATAGACCTTTATGGTCGTTGGTACCAACTATATATATGGTCTCTAGACCAATCTGATCTGATAGCTAATGGGTGTACCACGTATGATCTTATGCAAAATCTGGACATGAACATGATTGTGAATCTAAATCTATTTCTGTTCTGAAGTCTGTATATGTTTTGATTTAAATACTGGATTCTAAATTATGCTGGACATCGTTCGTAAAACCCCTTTACTCTGTTATTATTCACTGGGCTTTCGCTCACAGTTTATATTATGTATGTAGGTGAGCCGGCGCATGACCAAGGCCAGAGTTGACGACCTTCTGTTCCGTTTTGTCAGCCAACCGTAGTGCCTCCCGAGGAGGTTCCGATCGAAGTCTAATGCCATGGCTGTTTTTGTATTTCATGCTAGTCTATGTATATGTTGTAAGACAGGTCTTGGATTGTACACTTTGTAAATATTGTGTATCTAGACTAGCATGTTTATGTATATAGAAATAAATTTAAAATTGCTCTGTCCCACGTACGTTATCACAGCTCATTGGACCTTGTCTATTTTGTATTATTGCTTCCGCAACCCCTTATTATTTGCTAATCTGTACAGAGGCCTTTGGTAATCCACGAGTTACTGGCCGGTTACAGTCCTAAACCTACAAAGGCGGGTTTGAGTCGTGACAAACTCTGTGCTAATGAAATCATTGCCATTAATGTGGGTATTGAGAAGGATCCGCACTTGGTCTAGATCGGGTCCACGTTGTCTTCGGAGGAGCGCGAGTGTTTAATCGCTTTATCAAAAGATTTCAAAGATGTTTTCACGTGGTCCTACAAAGACATGCCTGGAATCAATCTTGAGATTGTACAGCACCGGATCCCTCTTGACCATGAGGCCCAACCAGTTAAGCAGAAATTGAGTAGAATTCATCCGGACTAGGCGCTGAAAATCAAGAAAGAGGTCACCAAGCAGATTGATACAGGATTCTTATTAGTATTTGAGTATCCGACTTGGTTGGCCAACATCGTCCCAGTGCCAAAGAAGAATGGTAGAATTTGGGTTTGCGTCAACTTTCGGGACTTGAATAGAGCTAGTCCGAATGACGACTTCCCATTGACGCACATCGATGAATTAATGGATTTCACTGTGGGCCATGCATTGCTATCATTTATGGATGGGTTTTCTGGGTATAACCAGATTTTGATAGGACCCAAGGATAAAGAAAGGCCGCATTCACCACCCCGTGGGGTATCTACTACTACCAGGTTATGCTGTTTGGGTTGAAAAATGCTGGGGTTACCTATCAAAGGGTTGCGACCACCATTCTGTATGACATAATCCACAAAGAGGTTAAGGTATACGTGGACGATATGAATGTCAAGCCCAAAGAACGAGAGGGTCACTACACCACGTTGGGGGAATTCTTTCAATGAATTAGAGAATACAGATTGAGGTTGAATCGACAGAAATGCACCTTCGGCGTAACGGCGCGAAAAATGCTAGGCTTTCTGATCACGTAGAGGGGAATTGAAGTAGATCCATCCAAAATCAAGGCCATCATAGAAATGCCACCACCAAGGACCAAAAAGGAGGTGCGTGGCTTTCTGGGTAAAGTGCAATTCATAAGACGGTTTATTTCCAAATTAACCTTGACTTATGAACCACTATTTGGTTTTTTGAAAAAAAGAAAGAAATTCCAATGGGATGATTGATGTCAGTTTGCCTTTGAACAGGTTAAGCAGTATCTCTAGAATCTGCCTGTGTTGTCACCATCGGAGCAGGGCAAACCTCTGATTCTGTACTTGTTAGTGACAGATATGACCATGGGATACATGCTCGCTCAAGAATCTGAAGATAGGGTGGAGAAAGTAATCTACTACTTGAACAAGAAAAAGCTAGACTGCGAGACCTAGTACACTTCTTTAGAGAAAGCTCGTCTAGCCTTGGTATGGGTTATCCAAAAGTTGAGGCACTACTTGTTAGCTCACTCTGTAATCCTAGCTTCAAGATTTGATCCTATTAAATATCTCTTTGAGAAACCAGCGCTTACGAGTAGCCTGGCTCGTTGGTTGCTTCTTTTCTCCGAATTTGATCTCAAATATGTCACTCGCAAGTCAGTTAAAGGAAGAGCTGTAGCAGAGTTCCTAGCAGACCACCCGGTAGAAGGAGATGAGGTAGTGGAATACTTGTTCCTAGATGAAGCATTCTGCAAGTCGAAGAGGAAACTTGGACGATGTACTTTGATGGAGCGTCCAATCAAGACAGTTATGGGATAGGTGTATTGCTGATAGCACCCGATGACTCCCGTATACCTTTAGCCTTCAAACTCTAATTCAAGGTGTCAAACAATGAAGTAGAATATGAAGCGTATATTGCTGGTTTAGAAACTGCCCTAGAACTAGGGGCAATAAGGTTGGATGGCATCGGGGACTCGAACTTGGTTGTTTCTCAAGCAAACGGAGACTGGAAAGTCAAAGAATAGAATATGAAGGTTTATCATCAGACCTTGGATGTTCTGATTCTGAGGTTTGAAAAGTTGACATTCATGCATCTATTAAGAGAGAACAACATGTTTGCTGATACTTTAGCAATTCTATCTTCTATGGTAGATATCCCACTTGGGGTCCGGATGCGTCCGATTATTGTCAAACAGAAATACCCGCCGGCATATGAAACTATTGCCGTAATAGATGAAGTACAAGACAAAAACCCCTAGCATTACGATATTTGGAACTTTCTAGAAAATGAGACGTATCCACCAAGGGCAAAATGCCAAAGACAAACGGGAATACGGCTTCTGCCATCCAATTTATCATCTGTGGGGGTAAGTAGGTCATCTAGGAATGCATAAACTATATGTGGAGGAAGAGGAATTGAAGCGCCTTATGGAGGTTATCCACGGTGGAGAATGCAGGGTGCATATAAACGGTGTAATGCTAGCTTAGAAGATCCTCAGGCAAGGCTATTACTGGTCCACCATGGGGAAGGATTGTATTGGTTTTGTACGGCGATGCCACAAATGTCAAATTCATGCCAATCGAATGAATATTCTGCCGCCAAAGCTCTACAACATGACTTCGCCATGGCCTTTCTCAATCTGGGAAATCGACGTTATCGGTGCTATCTCGCCAAAGGGGTCGAACGGACATGAGTATATCTTGGTGGTTATTGATTATTTTACGAAGTGGTTGGAAGTTCAATCCTATGTCGTGTTAAAGGCATCGCCTGTGGCCAAATTTATCAAAAACAACATCATCTGCCGGTACAGAGTTCCGAATGAAATCATTTCAGATAACGGCTTGCACTTTAAGAAAGAGATGGTAGATCTACTTGAGAAATACAACGTGGCTTTTCACGAGTCATTCACATACCGGCCACAAACCAATGGAGCTGTTGAGGCCGCAAACAAGAACGTCAAAAATATCCTGCAGAAGATGGTTGAGACCTACAAGGACTGGCCAGATAAACTTCCGTTTGCACCTTAGGATTACCGGACCTCGATCCGAACATCTACAGGGGCAACCCCTTATTCTCTCGTCTATGGAATAGAAGCCGTTTTGCCAATTAAAATTAAAGTGTCGTCGCTGCAAGTTATGGCTGAGTGTCAGATAACGGAGGTGGACTGGCAACAGAGTAGATTTCAGAAGTTGATGTTGTTTGATGAGAGAAGGCAAAAGACATTGTATCATGTCTAGGGTTACCAGCACAGAATTGCTAAGGCTTTTAACAAGAAGGTTAAGTCTCGGAATCTCAAGGAAGGAGATATGGTAAAGAAAGACAACCGAGCTCCCATCCATGACCCTAGAGGCAAGTTCAAACCCAATTGGACTAGTCCTTACATCATCAAATCGATCTGGTCGAGTGGAGCGGTTATTCTCATGGACCTGGATGGCTGGAATTTTCACAATTGATCAATATGGACAAGTTAAAGAAATATTATCCTTGAGAGGCTCGCTAGGCCGTAAACCCGGAACGGCAACCTAGGCAAAAGTTAGAGCATGAAAATTTTGAAACAAAGAAAAACGGAGCTCGCAAGGTTGAAAACCCTAAAGGACAACTTTGGCAAAAGTTAGAGTGCAAAAGCAGAGATTTAATACTCGAGTGAACCTGAACCGAACTACGTAAGGCCTGATTCCCGTCTTTGGGATACGTAGGCAACTTCATCCTAAAGTTCGCCCGTAACCATCTCCAACTCAATTGTCCTGTCCGTTTTTCTGATCAGGTCATCTTTGTTCATTATCTGTTAGTTTGGTTGTGATCTTCATTTTGGAAAGAAAAGCTGGTTATAATGTAGAGCAGTAATGGTATGCAATCAGGGTCAGTTATGATCTTTTGATTCGAGGTTGTACATTTTGAGGGTTTGATTTTGTGCGTCTTAGGCAGTGATCATTTTCGAAAATAGTTTTGGAAAGTTTTAATAAAAATTGATTTTGTTCAAAATTTTACCTTTTACAACTTAGACCATTTTTGGAACCAAAAGGAAAATTTTTAATGCTCACAATCTTAATTCCATTGATTTCAACACAAGTACATTTTCCAACTCTCTGATACAAATCGAAGTTGTTTTTACATCATAAAACTTGAACAGAAAGGTCAAAGCAACAAACTAGGAGCATAGGTGAGTTAGGGGCTCTTGCGTCCTCTACTTATGCTTACGGAAGTCTCTGTAACTAAAGTAGGCCCAACTTATGCCTCATTCTCTAACCAAGCTAAGCACTCGCCAGAAAGGGCATAACTGAAACTAGGGCTAGGGATAGGGGCCAAAAGCTCTCTCGTCCTCCAGGCAGCAAGGTACCGCGCCAGGTGTGAAGCACGAATCAGGAATGAAGCCGGGTATTCTATCCCCTCTTATGGACAAGTCCAATCATGCCCGAACTGGCGTTTGAACCGGAAGGGAAAGTAGAACAAGCAGTGCGTGAGGCCAATCAACTATATGCCTGGTTGCCGGGTCATGCTGTAACTCATCTCAGTCAGATTGAGCCAAGGGCAATGCCTAGCTATGTTAGCTGCTGATCTATTGCACATCCAGTTGCACCACCAACCCTTATTGGGAAAGTCCACTAGCCGTTGATAGAAGAAATAAGCTCGAGCTAAATACTCGGGGCAAGGGTCCACCACTTTTAGTTTATCCATGAGACATACTTAGAGAGGGATGAAAAATAAGAGAGATTAAAGAATAGAGAGATGTGCGTGAAGAAAAGAGTAAAGAAAGGGCTTTGAGAGAAAATAGAGCGTGAGTGCCGAGTGATGTGAGAGGCATATATCAGAAAGGGTGGGAAACGATACCTGAAGAAGTAGTGGACTTGCCTGCAAATCTGGAGGTCTCTCAACGATGAAAAGTATCTAAGCTAATCAGGGTCTTGGCCAGCGTCAAACCGATACAACTCTTACCTTCTTTCAGACATTAGGCCACTTCGATCAACCGAATGCTGGTTCAGCCGTAACTAGGGGCAAGAAGAAAATATACGAGCATACATAAACAGAGGGCATGTTGCCGACAACCTCACCAGAGAGGGTCGCTTCTGTCACCGATGTTAGAAAATCGATGAATCAAGCTGGGTATATCTAGCTCTCCGTCATAGGCCAATGATCGAGCTTCGTGCAAAGTGAGCCCACACATTCATCCCAAAGCCTAGGCATGGCCAAAATGGGGCTGAGACATAATTTCTTCATCACGCCAGGTTTTCATCAATGCTTGAAATTCTTTAAGAATCGGGCATATTTCCTGTGTTCCGAAGCGAAATGCATGCGTAATTGGGTCCTAACATCGGACCGCAACATGGAGGAATGGAAAACAAAGCTGCGTACTGCTTAACGAAAAAAGCGCCTTTATGCTGAAACCTCAGAAATTTACCTTTTTTCATATCGACTAAAGTGGCTATCTAATCCATGAGCTTTTCGGTAAGGAATATCTCCATTTATAGAAGAAATAGCAGCAAAAATGAGGTTCTGGTGAAGAAATCACGAAGAAAGACCTTTTGTAGAAGATAGGGCTGTGAGTGGAGGCCAGCTGCCAGTCGTTTGGTGGATCCATCACAAGTGGTCAGCCGCCCACTTTTAGTGGTCGACCGCCCACTGTTTGTGGCCTGCCGCCCGCTTGTTGGCCTGGCAGTTTTGGTAGTCTGGTTTTGTCTTGGTCTTTGTGTTTTGAGGTCTTGTTTTGAGTCTTTTGGTTTTAGCAAGTGTGCATATCTGTGTTTGAGTTATTATTGCTTTGTTTATCGAGTTGTATTTTGTATTTTGGTCGTTATTCGACTCATTACCCAATTAAGAACATCGTGCCAATACAAGTTTATATTTTTGGTTTCAAATTCAACTTCATTTTCATTCTGCAAATGTGGTGCTCATGATGCAGAAATAATAACTCTTTTCATAAAACTGCAGGGTTTTCCCCGATCATAGTTTTTTACAAAAGAGAGTACAAGTTTTCAAAAGCAAAAGCAAAAGTAAAAGCCTATCTGAAGCTATACATGTGTTGAACTACTAAAATAAAAGAAACTAAGCAAAAAATTACAAAAATCGGCGCGTCATCTCAAGCTCGAGAGGCCCTCTTCACCTCTTTTTCGAAGGGGACTCAAGGGCATTGTCTCCGTCAGCACCGCTATAAGAATCAGACTCTGAGCCAGCGCCGGTCTCATCATCTCCGCTCCCTACCTCAAAGCCAGCCTCGGCGTCATTTCCGCTCCCTAACCCCGAGCCAGCATCATCGCCTCCGCTCTCAAACTCAGAGCGTCGGCTCACTACCTCCTCAGAGTCACTGGCCTCAGTATCATCCCCGCTCAATACGGGCTCAAACTCGCTGCTCTGGCTCCGAGCACCCCTACCTTTGCCTCTACCTCGACGTTCATCTTGGCCGCATGTTGGGGCCTATCTACCTCTCATCCCTACTACCGGAGAAGGTATCGCTGGTACCGCTACTGCTGGTGTCCTCGGTACAGATGGGATCTGGAAAACAAGTGTCGACATATTAGATACAATGTATTTATGCAGAATGAGTGTAAAAGGTATAGTATGAGTACAGTGTGTCAGTGTAGTAAATCAGTGCAGCGTGGGATGGTGTAAATGTTACGGTATGTATATCAGTGTACCAGTGGGAATGTAATAGTATGGTGCACAATAGTGTGAGGTAGCAGTGAAATGCATGTGGAAAACAAGAAAAAAATACCTGGATACCTTGGAGATCAAGCGACATATCTCTCCTCTGCACCATGCCAATCAGAGAAGCACCAGCTGAAGTAGGCCCTTTGTGTACTCAGTTGATGCCTGCAAATGCATTTGAATGATCAGTATCTGGAATAATTAATATCTGGAAAAGGAGAGTGCGGTTACAAGCTGTAAAGTGTGGTCTATACCTGAGGTGTGCTACGGGCTCTGACATACCCGTGCCCTGCCTCGAATGGCTCTATCAGAATCTGATAGGCTAACCCGGTCGGCCGCCAACATGTAAGTGGAGTGGGAATCACTGGCAAACCAGCAATCTGCACAACGGAAGTGTGACAACCTTCATCTCTAATTAGCGTTAAATTGTGATTAAGCGTGATAAGTAATTGATTAAGATGAAATCCTAAATGGATTACATGAGTGTGTTATTTTAAATGCATTTCTATCTGTTTGTTACTGAATGATCTGTTAGTGTTTTAATTTTCAAATTTGCGAATTGAAAGCCTTATTGGCAACCAATTCAGAAATTGATTAGTGTTTTATGCTAATTAGGATTTATATGATTTTATGGTAGGTTTAATTAAAATTCGATTTGGAATGATTAAATTAGAATAAATAAAGTTAAATTACATTAGTTTGAATTTATTACACAATTGCCATTGAGTGGATTAATTCTAGACCATTTATTTAGTCTTGATTCATATATGTTTGGCACTATCATTTTCCATCCTAAAGAGACCAAACGTGAGAGAGAGAGAGACTTGGAAGAAAATTGAATTCATCTAGAAATCTTGCTTGAGTTTAGAAGAATTGAAGAGGACTTGCAAAATTGGGCTACCACACTTAGAATTCAAGCCTTAAGGTAGGAAATTCATTCCCTTAATTATGAATTTAAGTTGTTACATGCATAGTTCATGGAAAATTTGCGATTAGAGTCAAGAATTAGCTTAAAGTGTTGTTTTGAGTAGCAATGTTTGCATGCACGTCCATATCATTGAATCTTGAGATCATTTTCATGTGAATTTCCACATACATGTCCATATTATGGTTATGCTCTAGAAATTCACCATGTTTTTAAGCTCAATCTTGTATTTGATCATACCTTGGAGCATTAGAGTTCATTGGAACTCATGCATGTTATGTTCTTGCATTGTTCTTCAAGTTTACATTACAAATTGTATTCAATTGTCACACCTTTGGGCTTGATTTTATGAAATGATCTTTAAAACATATTGTATTATGGGTTTCTAAGTGTTTTCCAGAAAATTGGCCCAAAAGGATGAGTTTTGATATGTTTGATTCTTGGTTTGAGCTTTGGAAGCAAATCTGGAAAACCCAGATTTTGGCTTCCACGCTCGAGCGAAGGATTCCACGCTCGAGCGACCACCTTTGTGTTCAGAGATCCACTCGAGCGGCAGAATGCTGGCTCGAGCGTAAATTGTAAGTTCTCAGGTTTTTGCGTGTGCAGACGCACGCTCAACTGACGAGACCTACGCTTGAGCGACGAACTGTGTCTCACGCTCAAGCGAGCGTCGAGCGGAGAATTTCAGCATCCAGTACTTTTCATGTTTTTACAGATTGCTCGAGCAAGGGAGTCTATGCTCGAGCGACCTCCCTGTTTCAATAGGCTAGCTCAAGCAGAGAAAGCCATGCTCGAGCGAGACCCCTGTTTTTAGCAAATTTTGAAAAGTGTTCTAAGTACATTTTTGCATCCTCATTCCATCCTAGGCATTCCTAGGCCATGTTTAAGGCATCTTAATGAGGATAATGTTATAGAACCACACAAAGTCAAGATAGGGGCTAAGTTATTAATCCCGAGTGTGTAACTTAGTGTGTGTTCGTTCTGCAACTGTGTAGGGTTGGCACCCGAGGACGTTGATTAGCCTGCCTATAGCCCAGTAATCTGTGAGTAACAATGTTGTAAAGCTATGTTCAATTATAATTATTTTCTGAACGATCGACTGTACTGCTTTCTGAAGTGACATTGTCTATCGAATGAATGTTTGTCCTATTTTATGAACTGTACTCGTGACATCCATAGCAACTTACTGTTACTGTTACTGTTATTGCTACTGTACTGTCACTGTTACTGCTACTGCTACTGTTACAGAGATCTCTGTTAGTTCCAATGTTTGGAACTACTACTGTTTACTGTTTGATGACTATCAACTGACTGTTCGGTCTATTAAGACCTACTGTACTGTTCTGCTATTGGATGTACCATGTATGATTGCTATGATTTCTAAATGACTGATATGACATGAAATATGAGCCACTGATTGAATAACTGATCTACTGATGCAAATGACTATTTTAATTACCGAAAGGACATTCATTCTTAACCCTTTTACACAGTTGTTATTCACTGGGCTTTAACTTACAGTTTATATATGTATGTAGGTGGCCAGGTACCGGACCGAAGCTAGAAGCGTCAAGTTAAGCTCATGTTTTGTCCAGCCAGCCATTGTGCCTCATTTTGAGGTTCCGAGTCTAATCAACCCAAGGTTGTTTTTGGGGTGCTTTAGATTCACCCTTTTGTCTCTGTTTTGTACCGACTGAATAAGACTTGACTGTACAGTTATGGTAAAGGGATTAGGTCCCTAACCTGTTGTTATGTGTATCTGATATGTATATATATGTTTATGGTTATGAATGTGGTTTTGTCCATGAAAGTCTTTTTCCATTCAGATTTTCACAACTCATTGGACATCTTTTATTTACTGATTGGCTTCCGCCAGCCCCTTACTCTGTACTGTTGTCATTACTGTTAAGCAGGCCTTTGGTAATCACGGATTACTGGCCGGTTACGATACTAAACCTATAGGGGCGGGTTTGGGTCGTGACAGGGAGGCCCCTCCCAATATCGGCCTCGGCCTCCTGAGCAGCCTCACCAGCCATGGGAGCACTTGCTGCATTGCCCACGCGAACTCCTGTCAAGGATGGCATGAGATAAGTCTGGATGAAAGTCACTGTCACGACCTGAACCCGCCCTTATGGATTAAGGTCATAACCGGCCAATAATCAGGGGATTACCTATGGCCTCAAACCTAATTAAACATATTTCAACAGAGTTAAGAGGGCTAAGACGGAAGCAAACTTAAAACTTTTGTCCATAAAGCTGTGCTTACATGGCACGTCAAAACATGTCACATGTACTCATTAATAACCCACATCAAAAGGGAAATAACATATAATTTTTACACAACAGGATTATTCAAGTCATAGTCAGCCAAACCAAAAGCTTATGTATATGGTGATCTAACATTTTCACCAAAGTAACAAAAAAGAAGACAAGAAACAAAACAAGTCTCTTGCATGAGATGTTTGGGCTGACTCCTCAAAACTTTGACTTTTTCTTACATACTTCACCAAGGCTGGGTTTGGACATCTCTTGGCTCACCTACATATATATGAATAAGAGTGAGCGAAAGCCCAGTGAATAATATCAAATAAAGAAGGTACATGAATGAAATTCGAAACAGATATATCAGACGGCCTTAGGCCCATTCATGTTTCTATTTGGTACATTAAACGGCTTCAAGCCCAAACATATCAAAAGGCCTCTGGCCCACTTCGTCCTTAACAAACGGCCTTGGGCCCAAGTCATTCATGTCAAACAACCTCGGGCCCAGTTTCATTCTTGTCGAACGGCCTTTGGCCCAATCATTCATGTCGAACGGCCTTTGACCCAATCATTCATCTCAAACGGCCTTTTGCCCAATCATGCATGTCAAACGACCTTTGACCCAATCATTCATGTCAAATGGCCTTTGGCCCAACCATTCATGTCAAACTACCTTTGGCCTAATTGTTCATGTCAAACGGCCTTTGACCCAATTGTTCATGTCAAACGGCCTTTGGCCTAATCATTTATGAAATACGCATTTCGTACTTGAGATCATAATCACATCATAATCATAATTGTAATCCAACGACCTTATCCAATCATATAGCGTAACGAATATTTGTCCACAATTCAAATTAACAAACTTATGAAACTCAAATAAGAGTAAGCAATTGGACAAATAGTATACTTCAAAATATCTTTACTAAGATATTACTCACAGTGTTCTGTCGGTGGATTCGCCCTTATGCTCGACCCTACACATTACATAACTCATATTGGGTCACAAACGATTCAATCTGTTCTCAATTTATTTCTTTCTCTTAGGCCTCTTTCTTATCCTTTTAGGTCATATACAAAGCTTAATGCAAGCCTAAAGGTGCTTAGAAATGGAAGAGAACGGAAAATGAAACTCAAAACAACTTTTTAAAATTTCTGAAACAGGGCTCTCTGCTTGAGCGTGGGTCTTCTCGCTCAAGCGGACCCCTTTGGTCTGCAAAAGTACTGGTTGCCTCATTTTAGAGCTCGAGCGTGACTTCGGACGCTCGAGCTAAGAGTCAAAACATGTGACTAGGCGCTCAAGCGTGACTTTTCCCGCTCGAGCGGACATCAATGTCTGTAAAACGTCTGGGAGCTAACATTTCACGCTCGAGCGGCGAATGCCCCGCTCGAGCAGACTCGACGAATTCTGGAATTCCCAGCAAGCTACTTGAGCTTCAAACTTGCATTCAAATTGATGTAACTTACATGTTATGACCCATAACTCACATATACATCTACTAACATGATATAAACACTAAATTTACAACATTATGAAGCTCAATTCCCATGAATCAATTACATGCATACCTAGTTATACCAAACTTATGCCCAATACATCAAATTCATGCACCCAAAACTCATACCTCTATGAATTGTGCATGCATGTGGAATAAAACTCCCATTCTCAACTTAAATGATGTAAATGATGATCAAAGGCATAAATCTTCATCAAAATTCAACATGGATCACATATTTCATGCTCAAATACACAAATTCGTCGCAATCTTTTACATGCATGTTTATAATGACTTCAAATTCACCAAATTCAACTCAAACTCATGAATTCATATCTAATTACTCACCTAGAGGCTCCAATCTTCCAATTTCTATTTAGTTCTTGAGCCTAGCCTTTCAAATCTTGAATTCTCTTGTAAAAATCTACAAGGATGGCCTCTCTCTCTCTCTCTAAACCGGCCCTCTCTCTCTCTCTCTCTAGAGGGTAAAATCTAATTTGAGCTCAAAGCAATATGAGCTTAAGCATACTTAGCTCATTTATATAGGCCTTCTCTAATCACACTTAATTAGAGCTAATTAATGGTGCCCAATTGATTCAATTTAAACTAATCGATTCGTTTTGAATCATTTTTCAATTAAATTCCACCGTAGGCTCTAAAAATTACGCTAATCACAATGACATAGTCAATTTTAGTTTTTGTGGCCAATAAGGCCTTCAACTTTTAGTTTATAACAATAAGTTGAACATATCTTCCTACGGTGAATAGATATAAGGCCAAAATAACATATAGTCATATAATTACCACTCAAAATCATATCAGGCATATAATCACAACCATAATTTAAGATCAATTAACATAACACAGGACAAGCTTATCACAATCTTCCCTCCTTTAGGAAGTTTGGTCTTCCAAAACTTATTTTACCTCTGTCCGGAAACAAGTGTGGTTAGCGTAGTCGCATTTCATCTTCTTTTTTTTTCCCACATGGCGTTCGTTCCATAGTGTTATTTTCATTCTACTTTCACCATCGGGATGGACTTGTTTCTCAGCTGTTTCACTTGCCGGTCGATGATTCGTTCTGGTCATTCTGCGTATTCCATATTTTCATCAAGAGCTATCCGGTGATAATCAATCACATGAAACGGATCTCGAAGATAACCCCTCAACATTGATACGTGGAATACATTGTGTATTTGCTCGAATTCGGGTGGCAAGGTGACTCGATAAGCAAATGGACCAAGCCTTTCCAGAATTTGAAATAGCCCAATGTAACGGGGTGACAATTTACCCCTCTTTCTGAACCTTACCTGGCCCTTCATCGGAATCAGCCGAATAAATACATGATCACCAACCTCATACTCAAGAGGTCTTCTTTGAACATTTGCATAATTCTTTTGTCGACTTTGAGCTGTCTTGAGCCTTTGTTGAATAATTTTGATTTTCTTAGAAGTGTCTTGCACAATTTCAGGCCCAAGTAAGGCTCCATCTCCGACTTCTGTCCAACAAATTGGCGATGTATACTTTCTACTGTACAAAGCTTCGTATGGTGCCATACCGATGCTGGAGTGGAAGCTGTTATTGTATGCAAACTTTGCTAGTGGCAAATAATTCTCCCAACTCCCTTGGAAATCTAAAGCACACATTCGTAGCATATCTTCCAAGGTTTGTATGGTCCGTTCTGATTGCCCGTCTGTTTGTAGATAGAACGCGGTACTCAATCTCAATTCTGTTCCCATAGCTCTTTGTAAACTTTTCCATAATCTAGACACAAATTTCGGATCTCTATCCGAGACAATAGACATCAGAACTCCATGTAAACAAACAATCTCATCAACATATATAGTAGCCAGTCTATAAGCATCAAATGTAGTTTTAACAGGCAGGAAATGTGTAGACTTAGTCAGTCTATCAACTACAACCCAAATAGAATTCATACCTCGAGGAGTTTGAGGTAGACCAACAACAAAGTCCATAGTCACATGCTCCCACTTCCATTCCCGAATAGGGAGAGGTTGAAGTAAACCGCCTGGTTTCTGATGTTCAGCTTTAACTTGCTGACATTGAAGGCACTTGGACACATACTCTACAATTTCTTTCTTCATTTTGGGCCACCAATAGCTTTGCTTCAAGTCCCGATACATTTTGTTATTACTCGGATGCATAGCAAATACTGACTTATAAGCTTCATCTAAAATCCTCTTCTTTAGTTCCGGAACATGTGGGACACATTCGGTTTTGAAATCTCACCACTTCACTTTCAATGTTGAACTCTACTTTCGGACTTGCCTCAAATTCATTAATCACTTTCTTGAGGAACTCTTCCTCTTTTTGCCTTTGCTTAATTTTAGTAATTATTGCTGGTTCAGCTGAAATGGCGGCGATCAACCCAGTTTGTTCATGTAACACGACTTCAATCTCAGTTCTCTCAAAATCTAGCAAAATTTCTTTTTGTTCAGTAAGTAAACATGCTAAATTCCCCATTGATTTTCTGCTCAAGGCATCAGCAACTATATTGGCTTTCCCGGGGTGATACTAAATCTGAAGATCATAATCTCATAATCTTTTATTAATTCAAGCCATCTTCTCTGTCACATATTTTACTCTTTCTGTGTAAAGAAGTACTTCAGACTTTTGTGATCCGTGTAGACTTCGCATTGTGCCCCATACAAATAATGCTGCCAAAATTTTAAAGCAAATACAACTGCGGCCAATTCTAAGTCATGCGTTAGGTAGTTCTTCTCGTGTGGCCTCGACTGCAGGGAGGCATAAGCAATTACTCACCCATTCTGCATTAACACACAACCCAGACCCTTATAAGATGCATCACTGAAAATTACAAAGTTTTCCGTACCTGTGGGCAATGTCAACACTGGTGCAATGGTCAGTCTCGTCTTCAGTTTATGAAAAGCAGATTCTCTTTCGTCATTCCATTCAAACGGTTGCCCTTTGCGTGTCAGTTGGGTAAGAGGCACAACTATTTTCGAAAAGTCTTTCACAAACCTTTTGTAGTACCCAGCTAAGCCCATGAAACTGCGGACTTCTCTTACATTCGTCAGTGTAGGCCAATTCATAATTGCCTCTATCTTCTGTGGATCCACTGAAATCCCCTCCTTGTTGATAACACGCCCTAAGAAAATAACTTCATCCAACCAAAATTCACATTTCTTTAGTTTGGCAAATAATTTCTTTTCTCTAAGTGTTTGCAAGACGGTTCTCAAGTGGTGTTCATGTTCAAGTCTATTCTTTGAATATATCAAGATATCATCAATAAAAACCACAACAAAATCATCAAGGTAAGTCTTAAAAATTCGGTTCATTAGGTCCATAAATGCTGCAGGAGCATTAATCACCCCAAATGGCATAACAAGAAATTCATAATGACCATACCTCGTTCTGAATGCGGTTTTCTCAACATCTTCTGCCTTTACCTTCAACTAGTGATACCCGGATCTCAAATCAATTTTGGAAAACACTTGTGATCCCTACAACTGGTCAAACAAGTCATCAATACAAGGTAAGGGATATTTATTCTTTATTGTCATTTTGTTCAATTCTCGATAGTCAATACACAAGCGTAAGGTTCTGTCTTTCTTTTTCACAAATAACACTGGTGCACCCCATGGTGAAGTACTAGGTCGAATAAACCCTTTGTCAAGTAGGTCTTGCAATTGTTCTTTCAATACTTTCATTTCAGTAGTAGCCATTCTGTAAAGAGTTTTAGAAATAGGCTAAGTGCCTGGCACAACTTCAATAGTAAACTTTATCTCCCTATTCACTAATTCCCCTGGCAATTCATTTGGAAACACATCTGGAAATTCGTTAATAATAGGGATACTACTCAATTCAACATTCATAATTTGTTCCGATAGCACATAACACAAGTAACCCTGGCACCCTTTCCTGATCAATTTACATGCCTTCATTGCCGATATCAAGTAAGGTGGAGGTACTACCCCACTACCCATAAACACTATTTCTTCCTGTTCCGGTGGTTTAAATACAACCCGTTTCGTTACACAATCAATGGTGGCACAATATTTAGTTAACCAATCTATGCCCAGAATTACATCAAAATGTCTAAAGTCCAAGGGTAATAAATCTACACACAGAATAGCATTCCCAATACGCATATCACAAAATCGATATACAGATGTGCACAACACAGATTCCCCAGATGGAGCAAATACACATAGTAAATATGGCAATGATTCTAGAGGTCTACTCAGTCTAGATGCAAATGCACAAGTTACGAAAGAGTGTGCTAATCCGGAGTCAATTAACACAAAAGCATCCTGATTGCATATAGAGATAGTACTTGAGACAACAGCTTCGACGTTCCGTGTATTGCCCGGAACAAGCGCAAAAACTCTCCCTTGTCTCACGGTATCTCCAGTGGTAGTAGGCCTCGTAGTATTTCCCGGTTTTGGGATCGATGCAGTTGAGCTAGCAGCGAACTTTCTGCTGTTCTGATTACAATCTCTGGCTATGTGTCTTGTCTTGCCACACTTAAAGCAAGCCCCTGATATACGGTAACAAACTCCACGGTGCCTTTTACTACATTGGTTGCACATTGGGGATGTATCTCGGGAAGAATTCAAAGTACTTGAGGAGCCTGTATTCTGCTTCTTTGAAAATTTCTTCTTCGAAAAGAAGCCCTGTCTTTTACTACCTTTCCAGTCAGTCGTTGATTTGGCATGTCTAGCTATATTAGCTTATGATATTATGGCTCGGTCGAGCACCTCAATGTAGGTTTCCAGCTTAAGAACATTCACCTTCTCTAAGATATCATCTCGAAGCCCTCCTTCAAAATGCCTTGCTTTCTTGTAGTCGGTATCGATCACATGTGGTGCAAATCTGGCCAACTTAGTGAACTTGGCCTCATACTCAACCACTGTCATGCTGTTTTGTTTAAGTGCCATGAACTCCGGCACCTTTCTGTCATGGACACATTATGGAAAATATTTGTCGTAGAAAATCTCCAAAAATCGTGCCCAACCAATATCCTTATTGCTATCACGCATTAACATCCATCATCTTCTTGCCTCATCTTCAAGAGTAAAAATGGCTAGAAGTACCTTATGTGTTTCTAAACAAGGAAACACTTCAAACAATTTCTCTATGCCGAGGACCCATGCATTAGCCTTTAACAGATCCAATCCCCCATGAAACTGTAGCGGTTTCATTTTCTTAAAATCTTTGGTGAGAGCTATTATTCAGTCATCATTTTGAAGGTCTTGGACAGGTGGTACTGGAGGAGGAGGCGGAGGATG
The DNA here is from genome assembly GCA_036172215.1 of Camellia granthamiana. NCBI lineage: Eukaryota > Viridiplantae > Streptophyta > Magnoliopsida > Ericales > Theaceae > Camellia > Camellia granthamiana. The sequence continues at coordinate 81,386,957 of CM069912.1, read as the reverse complement.
TGGTTGTTGCCACTGTTGTTGTTGCCTCAATGTTTTTGCCATTTCTTGAATCAATCTTTCCATTTCTGGCAGTAGAAGACTCCTCTATTTCATCACCTCTTGTTCTTACCATCTGATTAGACTTGCATTATTCTTTATACAAAAAGGTTCACAAATATGCATATACCAAAGGGCATACATATTCAAATAATTCGCAATGCAAGTAAATCACAAATATATAGCACATAATCATTCATCTTGAAGCATTTAAGCATGTTCTTGATACTTTCAAATTCATACTTATCACATGAATGCATCCTAGATCTTTTCTAGATGTTTATTGCTTATTTGGACAAGTGTGTGAGTTATTAACTCGTGCTCTGATACCACTCTGTCATGACCCAAACCTACCCCTATGGATTAAGGTTATAACCGGCCAGTAATCAGGGGATTACCTACGGCCTCAAACCTGATTAAACATATTTCAACAGAGTTAAGGGGGCTAAGACGGAAGCAAACTTAAAAATTTTGTCCATAAAGCTGTGCTTACGTGGCACGTCAAAACATTTCACATGTACTCATTAATAACCCACATCAAAAGGGAAATAACATCGAATTTTTACACAACAGTATCATTCAAGTCATAGTTAGCCAAACCAAAAGCTTATGTACATGGTGATCTAACATTTTCTCCAAAGTAATAAAAAGGAAGACAAAAGAAACAAAACAAGTCTCGTGCGTGAGACGTTTGGGCTGACTCCTCAAAACTTTGACTTTTTCTCACATACTTCACCGAGGCTGGGTTTGGACATCTCTTGGCTCACCTACATACACATGAATGAGAGTGAGCAAAAGCCCAGTGAATAATATCAAATAAAGAAGGTACATGAATGAAATTCGAAACAGATATATCAAACGG